>PVIH01001946.1:151613-209499 GCA_004025045.1 Sigmodon hispidus
ACACACACACATACACACACACACACACACACACACACACACACACACACACACAAAGCTTCAAAGCCCATTTACTCATGGCCCATGGGAGACAGGGAAATTTTAAATTGTCCTTCTCATTTTATTCTGTTTTTCTTTAATTGTTTAATTCCTCTAAAGGTGAATTCAGCTTTGGCTGTTTTGTTAATTCCAAAGGCATCAAGGTTGACACAGTGTTCAGAAACACTGAGGGAGGGCGGAGGAGGGAGGATACTCCAGGAAGTGGATCCTCCCAGCTGCTTTCTTTCCCACACCTGCTCAACTGCCCCAACCATTTTAGTCCACAAAACTAGTCAAAGAAGCAAACAAGCCCCAGTCCACCCAACCCTCAAGTTCATTTCCCAAACTCTCATTTGAGTGATGTGTGATATTTTGACTTGGCTGTATAAGCCAGTAACAATAGTTGATTGTATTACACGGCACCAGAAACTCCACAGATGTCTTCAGGCATTGAAAGCGAACAAAAATCCTCACTGGACATTACAATTACAAAGCAGTTTAGGACTCAAACCAGGCAGGTTTCTTTTCTAAACAAATTCACTCAGAATGAGGCAGCAGAACCATGGGGTGCCAATGATTAGGAGGTCAGCCCTGGACAGGCATGAAGGAGACCCAGAGAACCAGAATAGAATTCCAGGCTATCCCTCAAAGTTCACAGTTGCAAATTCCCATGAGGTGGAGGGTTGGGGAGATCTCAACAGGACTATTGAGGACCTACTATGCTCTCTTGAAACAAATGGATTGAGAGATCTGTACAAAATGCCATTTGATAGCCCACATTTAGGAGGTTAAGTGGAGACACCCGGCTTGTCACATTTTTGCTTATGCTTTGGAAATTCATAATCTTTGTGTATAAAAAAAGAATTTAAATTCTAAAAGAAAATTGGTATTCCAAGAAGCAAATCTTTCTACACCAAAAATTTTGACATTTGGATGTGACTCATTCCCTCATACAAAACCTAAGATCCAGCAGCATCACCCCAGGAATGCAACTTCATACCATGAGTGGAATGAATGGGGTCTTTTTATCAACTACATGAACACTTTTTTTTCTTAAGAAAAAGGTTTGACAAAGAGTTTATCAGGTACATATTTTAAAATTATTAAGAGGGGGGGCTGGAGAGATGGCTCAGCGGTTAAGAGCACCGTCTGCTCTTCCAGAGAACCCGGGTTCGATTCCCAGCACCCACATGGCAGCTAACAACTGTCTGTAGTTCCAGTTCCAGGCAAACACCAAGGCAAATAAATAAATAAATAAAGTTTTTTTAAAAAAAGAAAAAAATTATTAATAGGGTCAGAAATAGATTATAGTGTTGAGTTAAATTACACAGGTACTTTTTTTTTTTTTTTAAATAAAGCATTAATCCAACAGGAGAAAATCAGACTTCAAGGCAAAGAAGATATCCTGGTCTCTATTTTCTGCCTTGTTCCAGATGGGGAGAGATGGATAGTGAGGCCTCTGAGCCTGAGAACCGGGCAGACGCTCTCCAGGGCCCTGTGGAAGCTAGAAAACCCTGTCTTGCATAGTCTAGTTGTTCTGAATTCTAAAGGCACACTGTGAGGAAAAGATTTTCCCATGCTTGACAATTGGCACTCAGCAATGGTGGCTGGAGGAGCACAGAAATGGTTCAGCCCAGCTTCCCATGGCCCTGACCAGTGTCACCAGTGCTTTGTCCTGGGGGACCCGCCCCACCACCTCACAGGAACCTGTAAGAAACTCAGGTCTCTGATAACAGAGTCTGGATTTGAAGTTACCTAGATGTGCCTCTTTTCCTTCGTTGAGGGAAGAGAAACCATTTCTAAAGAATACATTCATGTTTATAACTCCAACAGCAGACACATGGTTGGCATGTCACAGATGATTGTTGAGTTGGGTAGAATAAGCTAGAAGACAGAAGAGAATGGAATCAGTTTTGTGGTCTCTCTATTAATAAAGCAGCATGTCCTTATCACATAAATGTGTGCATCAGAACTAAGTGCATAGGAGAAGGTGTGTGTTGGTGCTTCTCTTCGGCTGAACCCTTTCCTCACAACACCCTGCCCTCTGCTCCAGATGGCCTGGACAGCATCTGACTCATAGAGATGCTGAAATATTCCCATTACTTGACTGCTCTCTGTGGGTCTTAGGGTGTCATGGTGGGTTCCACGAATTGCTGCGGAATGAATGAATACACTGATAGTTATTAACCTCAGAGACATCAGGAACTGCCGCCTGGGCAGCTCTCAGCAACCTTGGACGTGGGCGTGAAGAGACGTGGATGTTCAGCCTTCCACCCCTCTGCCTTCCCTGGGTGAGGCTGACTGTTCAGGTTTGGCGGATCCTCCTCTGACCTCCTTCCTTTGGCATCAGTTTAATCACAATGAATTATGGGTACAAGAACTTAGTGCTGCTTCTGCTCCTATTTTCAGATCAAGAATGTAATCACGTCTTCAAAATTTCTTTGGGATCATACTTACTGATGACTGATTATTACCCATTTTGTGCCTCTTCCTCATTTTTCTTTCTTTTTTATTAATATTTTATTTTTATTTTACAGGAATTGGTGTTTTGCCTGCATGTATAACTGTGTAAGGGTGTCAGGTCTTGGAATTACAGACAGTTGTTAGCTGCCATGTGGATGCTGGGAATCGAACTCAGGTCCTCCGGAAGAACAGTCAGTGCTCTCAATTGCTGAGCCAAAAAAAAAAAAAAGTGTAAACTACTTGGCACCAAGTATGTTGTCAGCTTTTACGACTCTGACTAACACCTGAGACAATCAACTGAAAAGGCGAATAGGTATATTTCTTTTGGCTCATGGTTTCAGGGGTTTGAATCTCTGGTTGCTTGGCTCTGTTGCTTTGGGACTAAGGTGAGACAGAACACATGGCAGAGGGCACCTCACGGTCCTCAATCCTTCTCTTCCCCAGCACTACCTACCTCCCCTACCATATTTGTAACTCACTCCTTACCCCCTTGTTGATTTCCAGGCAATCACTTGCAGTTTTGGCCTTGGATTTGACACTGGTCTTGTAAGATAGGGAAGCACATTTCCCAGGATTCCTGACCCTCTAGCTTCGGAACATTACAACCATTGAGAGGAGGGAACAGAAAGAGCCCCTCCTTAGGTGAACAGAAGGTCCTCCTTGGACCCCTCTGGGAAGTCTGCTCCTGGGATTTGTCGGAACCACCTCTTCCTGCTTTCCCTTGACCCCAGGGATGGAATTACACTGCTCTGTTCCTCTTGAGATCACTCTCCCATTATCCTCTTAACCAATCCCTGCACCAAATATGCTCTGTGTAAGAAACCGAGTGCAGTTTCTCTACAACTCTTTCCTTTTCCTTTTCCTTTCCCTTTCTCTCTCTCGTCCTCCCGTCCTCTCTCCCTGCCTTCTGCCCTTCATCACTGTGGTGAGGCAGAACACAGCAGAGGGGACCTCTTGACCTCATGGTACTCAGTCCATTCTCCCACACCACATACTACACCTGACCTCTGGGGAGCCAGCCCTCCCTTTCCTTCCAACTGCCCTATGGAATGAGGCTCTCTCACAAAAGGATAGGCATCTCTCAAAATAATTGTGATAACTGCTTGTCTGTGGATGATCGCTGAAATATTGGAAAGGCTGGTATGTTGTAAGGGCAGTATGTATAATTAGCATCCAAATACAGCTGACCTTTGGTATCTTTGAAGGATGGGTTCAGAGTCCAGTGAACATCAAAATCTGCTCATTTCTTCTACAAAGTGGGAGAGTACTTGCTTATAAACAATGTGCTTAGTTCTGCATTCTTTAAAATAATCTCTAACTACTTTCAAACCCTAATACAAGTGCTATCTACAGAGGCGTTATAGTGTCTTGACTAGGGGATTATGAGAAATATGTCTATGTGTGCTCAATACAAATGCAATTTGTTTGTCAATATTTTTGATTTGAAGTTGTTTGGATTCACATAGAACCCACAGAAGTAAGGTATAGTCATACTCTCTGCACCCTGAACATTTAATTTCTATTTCTTTTGGAGCAGTCCCATGAAAGATTTCAAGTGTAGACTGGAGTGCACCCTTGCTGATCATTTTGCTTTTCTTCTGACCATGGAGGCAGCTGTTGGTATCTGACTACCACTCACCTAGTGCCAGGTCATCTAAGTAAGTCATTTGCTCTCCAGCCATGGATGCTGATGTGAACTCAAATCTAGACACAGGGCATATGTCTCAAAGGACCTAGAGGATGATGATTTCATGATTGCAGATTTCAGTTAGTAAGACTCAGTGGGAAAGGTGTGGTCTTTGAAGTCAGACACCCCAAAATTCAAATCCCAGCTTTGCATGTCCTGTGATAAGTTTGAGGAAATTGCTTCTTTAAATAAATCTTAATTTTTTTGGTTTTTTTATTTTTCACATCAAATAGAGAAAAAGAAGCCAACTTTGCATTATGCTAAGCACAATAGATGATGGACACCTGGTACCTGATGAATGAAAACAGCTGCTATTACATGTGCTGGCCTAGCATGTCCTGAGCATGAGAATTTGCCCTCCCATACATATTAACTGAATAAATAACCCCTACATAATGTTCTTATAAACTTTGTTTTTAAGTGGAAATACTTTTTAGTTAAGGCATCTGGGACAGGTGAAACCAGATAATAACATATAAAAAGTTATTAGTCTGAAGACTTTGACCCAATAGCTATATGAGTATATTGTAAATTTAATTAAACTTTAAAAATCATAAATAATCCTTACTGTATAATTTGAATAAAATGGGAAATGTATGAAATATTGAAAATTTCCTTCTTTGCCTCTTGTCTATGTATATTCATATTTATACACATGTAGAATCTGCATGGTATTAGTTCTCTGTGTATTATATAATTACATAAATGAGACTGAAGAATATATCCTAAAGATAGGGTTTTCTTGTTTTGGGTTTGGTTTTTGCCTTGTTTTCAATGTCTTAGATGGTGCTGTGTTATAGTTGACTGTCAATCTCCTCATTCTTTAAAGAGGCCCCTCTTGTGGGTTCTCAGTGGCCTCTTCCAGGCAGCTGGAGTCCTGGGTACAGAGCTTACCACTCTGAGGCACCCTGAGCTTGACTGCCAGTGGGTGTCCTCTTAAAGTAGCTGTCCTAGCTGTCTCCTGGGAAAACCCTGGACGTGAAGGTGAAGAGCAACACTCACAGATGTTGATCTCCTGAGACCTTGTCTTCCCACAGTATAGAAGGTGATGCTGTGTTTAAGATGGCCTTTCAAGTCCATAAAGGCGACTCTTATTTATTTCCTGACATGCTTGGAAATAACTTAAAAGATCCTTTAAGGAGTCCAATAAATTTGTTTCTACAAAAATCAGATTCCTTCAGTGAGTTCTTTTCTGTGTTTATTCATCAGGCCTATCTATCACATGCTTGATTGCTTAGTTCTTACAAATAGGATACCAAAAAGAGGCCAAGATTTGAAATGTTTGACTTTCACAGCTCAGTTAAATATTGAATGGTGGAAATACATGATCTTGAGGGATTCAACAGGTGTTTTTCATTATGAACTGTAGAGTAAATTCTAGTTTGATCAAACTCTATGCTTGAAGATGTGACATCAAAGCAGTGAGTATTTTCTTGATTTTATTTAATAATTTTGTTGAATGTTTTAGCATTTTTAAACTGAAAAGAAATAAAAGGGAAAGTCAATGACAACTTGAATTAAAATTTTATGAAGTCTAACATCCAGAAACATAGCTGGAAAATGTGAAAAGAGATCCTTGTGTTGGAAGCCATCTGGCAGGGGAGGGCGGAGCACTGATTGGTACAGATCGATAAGGCTCAGGTAGGAGCAGTTCTAAGCTAAGGATTGACACTGAGAAAAAGCCTCAGCCCTCTTCAAACAAAGAGACTTTGTCATGGGAGGTGACCTTGATTAGATTTGCCCAGGAGGGCCTTTATTAGCAGCTGGGGATGTCTCTCTCCTCTCTTGTTCATTGAGAATGGATGGCAGAGTACTGCTGAGTTATCAGAATGCAATCTGGCAAATAGCCAGACAATGTATTTTAAAGTCCTAATAGTTGAACAGACAGCATGTAGGGCAATTCATTCTGAAGTAGCTCCTAATGAGGACAGGGTGAGGGCTCAGGACCTGTCGTTTCTTAGAACAGATGACATAAGTCTGCTAATCATTTCTGCTTTCCTCCCTGGCGTAGAGGTCTTTCCAGGTTAGCCCCTCAAAAGTGTCTGTGCTGGTCACCTGCATACTCCCAGGGTCCATGCTCAAGGTGAAGGTAAACCAGCCAGCGCTTAGAGATGGCTTAGTTCACTAGTGTACATTTCAAACTCTTCCCTTGCTCTATTTGGATTTTTAAAATACTTTTCTTTTTTGAGGCAAAGACTTATGTATTCCACACTGGTTTTCTCTCACTCTGTAACTAAGGCTGGCCTTCAACACTTGATCTTCCTTTCTCTGCCTTTTAAATGCTGGGATTTCAAGTATGCACCATCATACCCAATTTTATTTTTAAAATTTTAAATAAAACCTCTTCCCAACATAATTATCCTTTTAAAAAGAAAGAAACAATGTTACTTTCTCTCTTGAGAAATGTTACCTATAAGATCTGAGCCAGGAAGCCTATAATGGCTATGATATGAGACCATGAAGCAGAGGGTCACAGCTAGAGGCTCATCCAAAGGCGGAGACTATCCTTACCATCTTTAGGATGGTAAGGTCCCTGAAAAAAAATGTTCAGAAATGCAGAATTGCTCACATACTCAAGGCATTGATCAGAGTTGGCACTGTTAGCGTAACTAAACTTGACCTTGTTCACTAACCTGGGAATCCCACAAGACAATAGGTTTCTTTATATAACTCAATGTGTGGAATCTACTCAGAAATACAATATCACCTATGGCTTAAAATTTCCTGTTATCCACATTTCAAAAAAGTAAAAAGAAAAAAATGAAATTAATTTTGAGTACATGTTTTACTTAACCCAGTATTTCTCAAACATGTTTTTTTAATACGAGGTTGATCTAAAATCATTCATGAGGTGTTTGGCATTGGTACTTGGCTTTTGGTGGCAAGTCTCAAATTCAGTACATGATCTATACTGGCAGAACATCTGGGTTGAGATGGCTACATCCCATGTTCTCTATAGCCACATGTTGCCAGTATGAGATGTCATATCCTACAGTCTTCCCAATGAGGTGAGGGTCTATATTTTTAAATTATGACGAAGGAACTCTGTGACTGTGACTACATGGTGTCTTCTTTTTTAGTACTTTAGCAGTGTTTACACATCACTCTCTCAGGGGAGAAGCCTGCCTTTGCTTTTTTAGGTCATTGGAATTTACAGTGATTTTTCCCATCTAGACTGGGTGAGCAAAGCCTTAATGAGCCTTAGACAACTCTGTGTTCTCAGCAGGGCCTCGTAAGTTTATGGACAGCATCGGCTTACTTTCCTCCCACTTCTGAGATCTGGAATAAATGATTTAGGTCAAAACCTTAAATATGACCTTCGAGTGCCCTTCTATGTCACAGCTATGAAGTGTGAAATAGCTGATGAATCTAACTGCATGATGGCCTTCCATAGGACCTACAGCTCAAAGCTGTGAATTTGCTGAACCGAGCAGGACTGAAAGCTGTGGCCATGGGACTGACCAGTCATGAGGCTCCAACTTGGATGTCCGGGAGGTGATGAATGGATTCCATGCTATAAACAGACAAACGGTATGGCTTGTCTGGACTTACGTGTGTGCTCAGTGTCACACTAAGTACTGGTGTCAGTACTTAGAATTGATCAGATGAGAGGCTGTCACTAGGAAATAAAAGAAAGTCTGTCACACAACTAATCTTGAATAGCAAGAACAATAGAGATGAGGGACAAAGGCCCAGTTCCCTGTCACTGTCCTCTACCCACAGACCCTAGCTTCACCATGGATCTTTGCTTCTAGAAACATCTTTGCTTCATTCTGTGTCACATGTCTACATGTTCCTTAGCAAATGCACTGGCCCACAATTTTGAATATTCTCCATCTCTACCCAGATATTTTTGGGGATTGTCCCTACTGAAGTGGGATTGATATTTTCATTCATGGGTAGTTTAGTTCAGGAAGAAAGGCAACATGCAGTGAGAGGGAGGTGTCTATGGGTCCAGCAGAAGCTGAGAACTCCTTCCTGGGTATTTACTTTATTTCCCTTTAATGAGAATCCACTACCTACTCCAAGCATTGCACAAAGTGGTAGCCAGGGCTCACACCAGGGGATTCTCTGACCACACGACTAGACTGAGCAGAAAAGGACAGACTTGTAACAAAAAATCTCTGTTCAAGTCATGAATGTGTTACTTCTCTGTGACCATGGGCATGACATTTTTCTACTCAGAGTTTCTGCTCTTCCATTTTAGAAAGAAATGATAGATCAGGTACCCACAAGGCTAGTTATACCTCTTGATTCTATTTTTTTCTACAATTCTTTTTCACAGGGAGTGAGGAATGGGTTCTGCTCATTAAAAAATAAATTAAGGGGAAGGAAGGGGTGCAGTGGTGGGTATGGGAAAAGAAATAAAACTTTTAAAAAAATTAAAAATAAATGGATCAATATCTCTGAGCTAGATTTTAACACAAGGCTTCTTCTCCACTAAGAAGATGATGTATGTATTGTATGAGTCTGAAGTGGGGGAAAGGTACATCTACAGGTGACTCAGAAAACTTGGAAGTGAGCTTTGAAAGGAGCCTCATCTTGGCATTTCCTCCTGGTCTATGGTAATACTATTAAGGATGTCATTTCCTCTCTTGCAGTTCAGAGCATAAGAAAGAGCTCATTTGTGTGTTATTGAAGAAGTCCAGCCAGATGCCTGTAATTAATGCAGACATTCACAGCCATCATTTGCCCAAAGAAACTGATGTGTTTTGTTAACGAGTTAACGTTGTAGCAGCACTGAGTGCCCAATGAATGTCACAGCTCTTAATCTCCAAATGGAATCTTTTTTGTGTCACCTGCTTGAAAAGACAACCAAAACACACCCAGATTTGATACTGACTGACTTTCCTCTCTTAATTGTTAGAGAGCTATGTTTCAACACTTTAAACAAATTCAATAGAAGGTAGCCAGTCTTTGGAATGAGCAATTTAAACTTCCAGATTTCTAAACCGTTATGATGTCCCTGTGTTCAGCTGGTTATCAGCCCCGTGAATAGTTCATATGTTTAAAGGAAGCTAGTACACGTGGTGAAGCCTTGGGCTTTTGGTGAGAGCTTGATTTCAAATTCTGGTTTTGTTACTCACAGCCATGTTAGCCAAGTTAGCCAAGCACTAACTTCTTTCAGTCTACTTTCCAAAACTGTAAAGGAAGATGATACCACTACCTACCTCATACAGTCATAGCAAGAATGTCATTTTTTTCAAACCTATTAAAGTATACAGTGATTAGCCCAAAAGCTAAAACTATAGAAAATGTTAGCTTGATTGTTGGTAGTTATGAGCTAGAAAAAGAATATTCCATTTCTTTGTTTTCTCTGCATAGCTGTGCTTCCTTCCAGTGTTTTTATGTCTGCACACCAGCTATTTGGAGTAAAGGATGCTTCTGGACCACCGTCTACAGCATGGGTACTTGTTCAGCCTGAGATGTTCTTAATCATTTTCCTGCTGTCTTTGTAGCAACTCTGTAGACTGCTTATTCCACATTGTTGCAATGTCTACAAAGCCAGGACAAAGCAGTGGAACGAAAAACCCAGCCAAAGAGACCAGAGCAATTTCAAAAACTAAATTCCCAGCCTATATAAGTCTTTAAAAAATTGCTGTAGTCACGTATATTTGTTTGTATAGACAGTAGCATACTTTTAGTGAAATGTTTAAAATCCTTGAGGATACACATACAATTTCTTCAAAGCCTTTCCGAGAAGCTAAGCATAAACAAACCTTCAATATGAACATATTTTCAAAGTCTTTTCAAACCAGTGAGTACAAACACTACCCTATCTTCTATTTTCTCAGCCTCCCCCATCAAATAACTCCTCTCTCTATTTCTCTCTCTGTCATCTCTTTCTCTCTCTAAAAGACCAATGTTGCTTGATTTTATGTAATAGTAATTAGAGAGAAAAACAAGTCTCTCTGTCTCTTTCTGTCTACCTTTCTCTCTGTTTCTGTGTCTTTCTCTCTCACACACACTTATTCCAGTACTGGATACTGAACCTAGAGCCTTGTACATGCTAGGCAAGTGCTCTACTGAGTGGCATCCCCCAGCCTCTTTTTACTTTTGCTCTGAGACAGTCTTACTAAATCTCTTAGTGGACTGGTTTTGAATTTTCTCTGTAGCCTAAGCAGGCCTTGGATTCGAAATCCTACCACATCAGCCTCTCAAGTAGCTGGGATTATAAACCAACACCATCAGGGCCGGTTTAAACTGTAAATCATTACATCAAAATAAACAGACTAGCTGCAAAACAGCTTTGCCTCAAGTGACTGAAAACTTATTCATATTTTAGAATCCCAAAGGCAGTTTTAAGCAGAATAATTGTTGTTTCCTTGGAAAAGGGGATAAAAATGAGCTAAGCAGCAAAGAAAGGTTTGGCCTAAATTTTATCTAAAATAGGGAGATGAATCTCCCAGAACCTAAAATTCCTGGGATCTAATCTCTAGCCAGACTTTTTCTTAAGAATTTTGGAGATAAGAAGTAGCCAGACATCCATGTTTGCCAAGAAACTAGATTGAAGCCGCATTCACCTAGGGTTGAAGGAAGGTCCTAGCCACTTTAAAGTATTTGCAGAGGATTCTGAGACCACAGGGCTTCCCTGGTGTTTACATATCAGCATGCTAAGGATACTCCTTCCAGAGACTTCCACAGAAAGGGGTTCTCCCTAGCTCTCCAAGATTCTAGACCTCCTCTCTGTTACAATTCTGCTCCCTCAAACATCCTTCTTAGGAGACAGGAAAAAGGAAAACAGAACAGAGAAGTCTGGACAGACGAAGCAGGCTTTCCACTCTGTTCTTTCATCTCAGCATACAACTCCCAAGTGAAACTTTTTTTGACCTCCCCAAATCAAAGAACACATTTTGCTTCACAACCTGTAAGCAAAAATGCACAGCAGTAATAGAATATTCTAGGGGCAAACTCGCCACAGTGGAATGTACTATCGTAATATGAATGAATAGCACATTGTTAAGAGCACAGTAAGGTTGACTCTCATAAACATATGGCTGAGTAAAAGAAACCAGGCAGAGCCGGGCAGTGGCCGTACAAGCCTTTAATTCCAGCACTTGGGAGGCAGAGGCAGGCAGATTTCCGTGAATTTGAAACCAGCCTGGTCTACAAATCAAGTTCCAGAATAGCCAGTGCCACAAAGTGAAACTGTGTCTCCAAAACCCAAAAAGAAGAATAAAAGAAAGTAGACAGAGAAGGATGAACACTGTATGATTTCTGTTACATAGAATCCAGATAAATGAAAAGGAATCTGTATGAACACTCCCATCTGGGAATAGTCTGTGATGCTGGTAGTTTTATGTTCTTTTGTTCTGGGTGCTGGGTACACAACTGTGTTCTGTGTAAAAAAAAGAAAAAGAAAAAAAGAGAAGAAAGAAAGAAAAAACAAACAGAATAAAAACAAGTAATTATATATAAGAACATATATAGCTTTATATATTTCACTCCATCTAAAACCCTTTTTTAAAAAAAAAAGATCTGTGGAAAGTCAGTGACTCACCCTACTAGGCCAAGTCCCTTCAGACTGGATACTGCTTGCTTATTATTTAGCCCTTTCTGTATTTAGTAATTTATGTCAGGCAGTAATCCTGCAATACTCTTCAGAACTGTCCATAATAATATCCCTGATAGGCCTAATCTAGAGTTTGTAATTTTTAAAGCCTAGTGACTTCCAGATGTCTGCACTACTAATTTTTGGATGCTGATAATAGTTTGTTGTTATAAACTTCTTAAGAAATAGACTGGTCTTGCCCGGATTGTTTGAGCTAGCAGCTAAACCACGCCCTTTGTGTGAGTGAATCAGGAAGGGCCATGTTCTTCTGTGGCAAGATCACTGAGGTAATTATGGGCTGGCACAGGCATTGTGTACTGCATTTAGTGATATGAGATTTCTCACTATTGCCTGATGTTACCAGGGAGGGGGCGTGACTCCACTACAATAATACTGCAAGGCTATAAAAAGACCTTTTTAAAAAAAAAAAAAAAAAACTTTTTTATTTAATTATTTGCCTTGGTGTTTGCCTGGAACTGGAACTATAGACAGTTGTGAGCTGCCATGTGGGTTCTGGGAATCAAACCCTGGCCCTCTGGAAGAGTAGAGGGTGCTCTAAACCACTGAGCCATCTCTCTACCCCGCAAAAAGACCTTTTAAGCTACACCATTTTTAGCAGTCTTTGAACATTGTTCTTTATTTTTATGCAGGTTGGCTGACTTCTGGATTCTTCTAGAGATTATTAAAAAAGAAAGGAAAGCAAGTGAGTGCCTTAGTTCATCTTTATATTTGTTTAATGAAAGAACAAAGCTGGGCTTAAAAGTTGCTTTATGTTAGTGATGATGTTGCAACCTGGACCTCTGCCAAGATCATCAAAAGGACAATCTTAAGATGGTTTTTAAATACTTGAATCTTTAAAAATGTTCATGTAGGGTCAAAGAGATGCTCAGGCAGGAAAATGCTTGTCTTGAAAACATAAGGATTTGAGATGGATTCCCAGGCCCCGAGTGAAAAGTCAGGTCATGTGCTATATGCTCTTATCACTATGAAATGGTGAGATGGACAGGCAGAACCCTGGAAGCTTATTGGCCAGAGAACATAGCTTGTTTGTCAAAGTTCCTAGCCAAACAGTCTCAAAAAAAGTGGAAGGCACCTGAGAACATTGCAGAGATTGACCTCTGACTTCTGTGTGTACACATATGCACATGCTCACCTGCACACATCTAAGCACACATGTATACATATATATTCTTAATTAAGAGCTATGGTTAAAGGAAAGTCAAATCCAGTTTTTATTCCTATTTTTGAAAGTTACTAGAACATAGATGCTCAAAATGCTTTAAAGAATTTGTAGTTGGGCTTTCTTTGGACCATCAGCACCCAAACAATGACACAGAAACTTTGCTAAGTATGAAATCTTGGCCTTAGCTTTAATCTATGCTCTGCCATGTGACCCATTACTGCTCCTTCATACTCTACATCTGACTCCCTCCATCTCTTGCTGGTGAAATCTGGTACCTCAGATTCTTTCCAAGTTCCTCTCTCTTCCTGGAAGTCCCATTTATTCTCTCCTACCTAGCTACTGGCCATTCAGTTCTTTATTAAACCAATCAGAAGGTGCCTTAGGCAAAGACACATTTTTCACAGTGTACAAAAAGATTTCCACAACAACAATTCTCTTTCAAAATTCCTTTAAGTGAAAAACTGTATATTGCCAAGAGTGATGAGTTTCATCTTAAATCTTTTTATTTATTTATTTATTTTTTTAAATTTCTTTAACTTTATTATTTATTTACTTATTTGCCTTGGTGTTTGCCTGGAACTGGAACTACAGACAGTTGTTAGCTGCCATGTGGGTGCTGGGAATCAAACCCAGGTCCTCTGGAAGAGCAGACGGTGCTCTTAACCGCTGAGCCATCTCTCCAACCCCTCATCTTAAATCTTTAAGCAGATGACTCTGGAATAAATTTATTATAGTAAATTTCAGTAAATAGTAGGTTTCAGATTCCAAACCATCAGAGGTTTTAAAAAAAACCCTGATTTATACCAATTTCTTTCTAGCTTCATTTAATGATAAATTAGTAGTCAAATGAAGTAATTGACTCTTCTACATTTTAGTGAAACTATTTTAGTTTTGTCTTCAACTTTAGTTTATGTAAGGTCCTAGCAGGCGTCCTATAAAATGGAAATAGAAGAGTATGGCTGGGTAGTGCTGGATCGGGCAGAGAGTGCAACTCCTTATAGATTTCTGCTGTGCACTAGAAATAATTTCCAGTTTCTCATGGCCTCACTTTCTACATTTGCAAATAACAGCAACAGTTTTTGTTCTGGCTAAATTATAGCATTATCTATAGTTGTGTTGTGAGAGTGTTATTTATTTTGATTTTTGATTTTTCAAGACAGAGTTTCTCTTGGTAGCCCTGGCTGTCTTGGAACTTGATCTGTAGACCGGGCTAGAACTCATAGAGATCTGCCTGCCTCTGCCTCCTGAATGCTGGGATTAAAGGTGTGCACTATCACTACTGCCCAACTGTGAATGTTATTTTTGAAGCCAGTTTTTAAAATTGATCTTAGTTATGTCAAATAGTAGGAGAGGGTATAGGAAGATTGTAAGAGCCAGAGGTCCAGAAGCACTGGGTGGAGACAGTGTCTTCTGGATTACAGCATAGCTGGACTCGTGACCTCACAGCAGCTGTGGGTACCTGCAGATCTTCACCAGATCAAGCCAGTCAGCATTCCAGCATGAGCAGGAAGGGACTCATGAGCCCCAAGCTTAACTGATGGCTTTTGAAAGAGGGTGAATAGTTTTCTTTAAGAGCGCTGATCTTGCTAAGTTGACAGCACATTAGTAGATTGCCCTCACCATGAAGCATATGGAAAGTACAAATTGAAGTGGATAAATTATAAAATTTAAAAAAGAAAAAAGGACAGAAAATTAGATCGGGAAGGATGTGAGGCTGGATCTCAGAGGAGGAAGAAAGGAATAAGGGGTAAAGATGTCAAAAATATGTTTATGAATTCTCAAAGAATTGATACAATATTTTAAAAGAAAGAAAAAATATACCCTCTTCACTTCTTCTCTCCTCCCAAAGACTGTTCCCCAGGGCAGTCCCCATGGACTCTTGTGTCTTCATAGCTAGTACAATTGTACTTTTCAGATGTGTATATATTTTACATTTCTAAAAATGCACACATTAAAAGTGCCAAAATAATAGCAAAGTAATAAAATTGAGAGAATATATAAATGTAAAGCCCTTCCAGTTTTACAGTTGATATTCACAGTAGCAGGACTTGTGGTGAAGCAGCTTTCTGCACAAAAGCCTACTTCCTTTCTAAAGCTGCCTGAAGCCAACACCAGGGCTAGCATCCCACAGGAGAGCCACTCACTTCAGGAATGTCAGCAGTAATGATCTTCCAGCTTCTCCCACCTCCCTCCAAGAAGCACAAAAGTCTTACTCATGGTACAAAAGTGTAACTGTTACAAGGAGGATGAGAATTAAGGCCCCCAAATGTAACTTTTCTCAAACCTGTCTATCAATTCTCCCTTTTTCAGAAGCAGATAACGTGTCTGATGAAAGCGCCAGCACATACCTACAGAAGGAGTTGAGAGTCTGGGAGAGCCCTAAGCCACTGCTCAGCCAGCCCACAGCTGTTCAGCCCAGCAGTGTGACAAGAGACAGTGAGATGCTGTCCTCCACATGGCCTCTTGGCTTAGTCAGAGCCAAGGCTTTACATATATTAAATGTCATATCTTCAAATGCTTCTTTCTGCCAAAAGGATCATTCTGGTTCACAAGATCTGTTCTCCAAGAGCCTCCAACCATAGGAAGTGACCCGGAGTGCCCTGTTGACCTTGGATGCGATAGCTCATGGTTAAGAACACTCATTGTTCTTCCAAAGAATACATGTTCAGCTCCCAGCACACCCACATAGAAGCTCACAACTGTCTGTAACTCCAGCTCCAGGGGGTCTGATAGCCTCTTAGGCCATCTAAGGGATACTGCATGGTGCACAGACATTCATGCATGCAAAACACCCATATACATAAGATTAAAATACAAGCAATATTTTTTTAAACTTTTTATTTATTTATTTGCCTTGGTGTTTGCCTGGAACTGGAACTACAGACAGCCGTTAGCTGCCATGTGGGTGCTGGGAATCGAACCCGGGTCCTCTGGAAGAGCAGACGGCGCTCTCAACCGCTGAGCCATCTCTCCAGCAATATTTTTTTTTTTTTTTTTAAGGAGGAGAAAAAGAACTTTTGGAGACTGGTAGGAGAAAGAAAACGGTAGACTTTGATTCTGCGCAGCTGGCTACTGGGTATTAGAACCAAGAAAAGCAGGCCAGCAGGATCACTCAGTGGGTAAAGGAGCTTGTCATCTAACCCGATGAGTTGAATTCAATCTCGGGGACTCACATAGTAGGAGAAGATAACTAATTCCTACAAGATGTCCTCAGACCCTACATTCTGCAGGGATGTGTTTGCCCTTCCAGTAAATAAATGTAATAAAAAATTAAAATAAAAATGTCTCAGCACCCTGAACTTTAGGGCAGTTCCAGCTCACCTGGGATGATTCATGAATGGATGGAAGTACTGTCTCTGTGTGAAAGGTGATAAAAGTGTCGGGCATGCCTGCTGAGGGCAGACAATCTAGGGTCAGAGCCATTAACTCCAACAATCTCTCAGGGGCTTTTCTCTCTGTCTTCTTTGTACAGCTGAATGCTGTACAGTTGGTTGAGTTTTTTCCATAGAGAATCCATTGAAAGTTGATTTTCTCATTTTAAAAAGAATTCTTTTATGGAAAACCTGCTTTATGAGTCAGTTTTAAGACAAGCAGGCGGAACTTACAGACTGCTTTGTTTCACCTTGAAAAGTATTTGAAACGGCTTGCTGAGGAAATTTCTTAAGATGTCATGGCTCATTTCTTTCTATCTTTTCATGGAAAAATTGACCGTGAAGGCCTCTCGGTAATGTACTTTTAACCTGCAGAAGCTGTTGGGATCCAGGCAGTGGGCTGCTGAAGGATTAAATCGTATGTCCTCTCTGAGAATAGAGTGGACCACACGGCAATTCAGAAACTCTTATCGCACAGATTACTGTGGTACCACCATCATCAGAGATGCTGTGGTTCCATCATCATCAGAGATGCTGTGGTTCATCCTTCATGCCTAGTGCCGTTCTTGGAGCTCAGGAACCTGGTTCCTGTTGTTTGTGGTAGGATAATGGCTGCTACTTAAAATAGTAAACGGGTCACATGCTCTCCCTGCCGAGCATGAAACAGAAGCCCATTTGTGCGGCTCCTTTTAGGTCACCCTGTTTCTGTTCCGGGATAATCGGCTTTATGAAACGGTTGGGAAGAAGTCCCCGAAATGCAGTTCCCAAGCCCCATCCCCAACTTCACACCACTTTGTTCTTCTTTTATCCTAGAGATAGCTCCTAGCACAGGCATGTCCCCAGTTTACCTCAGAATAGCTCCCGCCCCTCCTTCCCATAAGGCATCCTAGTAATTCTAGGAACCAGAGTTCTGATTGACCGTATGGCATTCCTCTCTAACGAGACGGGGGGAGCTTTGGGCTTCTTGTTCCCGCTGAATTAATACGGTTACTAAGCAACCATTTCTAACTGCAGTCCAGATCTAGCAAGATGAGAAAGAATGAGGCCACTAATTTCCCAGTCTTTGTTTATTACTGGCTCATGGCTTTGTGTGAGCAGACTGAATATACAAAAGTGGCCCCAGATATTCTGTAATGGTAATGATGTAGACTCACTGAGAGAAGATAGCAATGGCCTTAAAGTAGGCTGAATTCACTTTCTTTAGCTCTCGCAAATATTTCAAGAGGGCAGATGGGTGTGAGGGGACCACCATATGTAGCATGGTTTCTTTCCATGGTAAGTTATGTAACAACCCTGGGCAATAGACTAGCTTTGTTGACAGATAGCACGAACACAACTCAGAGAGGTAAAGTGACTGGACCAAAATCAGAGAGAAAATAAGTAGCTGAGTCAAGTCCTTGTGCTGTGTGGTATAAAGCTCTCAGCCTGCCTTCTTGCTGTAGAAGCTGCCAGATTTCTGTTCTATAAAGGAAGTGAGCTGGCCAGCTGCACAAGCAATGGTGCCTATTAATAAGTAAATATTTACTAATTTAAAAATCCAGTTGAATTGCTCACCAGGTAATCCTGATTTAATGTCTTCCTGGACAAAGTAGCTTAACATGAGCGTTATGCTCATGTGCTTACGGGATGTGCTGAGCATTCTTGGCCCAACACAGAATGGATGAAGAGAGAATGAAGCCACCTCTTCCTAGTAGTAACTACTTTATCTGGATTCCCCATTCCCAAGTCCACCACATCATGGTCTATATGCACCAGGTGTATCTCCTTTGTTGCCTAGAAACCACCCTTCTTCCTCAGAGATGCTTCTCAATAATGCCATGCTTCTTCCCAGCTGTCCACTGCTTCCCTCTCAGAGCGGTCAGTGTGGCATGGAATCCACCACTCAGGAATTCATGGGTAGAACATCATTAGCTAGAAACTCACTAAGGATTACACTAGCTGCCCAAATCAGTTAACACAGAATGTAAAGTCTGTCCTCCCAAGTTGGGACAGTTCTGCAGGGCCAGAGCTTCCTTTGCTGTTCCTGAGGTCTGTGCCACAATTTAACATCCCTGCTCATCCTGCTTCCTCCCATATCCCACAGCATCGATCTCAAAGACAGCCTGAGTGTTCACAGCTCTTTCTCAGAATCTGTTTCCTAAGGAGCCCAAAGTGCCACATCATCCCACAGATCTTCTCTGTACCTGCCTTACCTCTTCAAATGTGAACTTTCTGGGGGAAAGAAATTTTTTATTTGTCCAGTAATGAGCTTGACATGACATGAGCCAATCATCATCATATCTGTAAATACAATGCCTCAGTGTCTTTGGGCTGTTACCATAATACTGCACTCCTTGGAGAAGATACCTTCCTATTATCTCCCTCAGGCACCTTCCATTACCCAACAGGGAGTAGCATGTGTTCTGCTCTCCTCCTCCCACAAATCTGCTCTCTCTCAACCAAAGTCAAGCTTTGTAGTGTTGGCTGGCCCTCAGGAGTTAGTGAAATGCCCTGAGAAGCTGGGAGCAGAATCTGTGCCAGCAGTGCCCCCAGTGTGTGGCCAGAGGTAATGATTCCAGAATACAAGGACCCTGTATGCTGAAGCTACTTCCTAATATAGATTTTTCTTTTAACTTATTTCAGTTTTAATCCAATTTTTAAAATGCTGTGTCAGGTTAGAGAGTTATGCCCCTTGTATACCTATCTCGGCAAGCAATGGGGACAACCTGCCAGCAGCCATATTGCTTTTCTAGATGGAGAAAATGTCATAGAGAGTTGGAACAGAAAGATAACAAGCCAAGGAACTTGGAAAGCCCAAAATTCATTTCCCAAAGTCATTTCAGAGGCATCAGGTTCTTTTCTCCAAGGAAGAAATAAAGGTACACCCACAGAAAAATAATGAGCAACCATCTGTGGGATTTTAGTGTCCCTTGGCGCTCACGGCTCTCAGGTCATCTCCTGCACTGCTTTGCTATTATTAGGTCATAGTCTTTTGGAATTTATTTTATTTTGGTTTTTTGGTTTGATTTTCAAGACAGGGCTACTCTGTAACTCTCTGTCCCAGGCTGTCCTTGAACTCACATAAATCTGCTTGCTTCTGCCTCCTAAGTGCTGGGACTAAGGATGTGCGCTACCACACCAGGCTCACGTTATCATTTTTTGCGTTATTGGCAGAGTTACATTTTTGATCCAGCCTGGATCCAGTGAGAAGTAAGGACAGAGCTCCTTGACAGCCTTCTTTGTGGAGTGAAACCTTAATGCAAAGAAACACTTTAAACAAGGACTCTCCCATACGGAGGGTATTCCTCTCTTGACTCAGGGCATATCTAGCTCAGAGTGATCCTGAAGCCTTCCTGTTTGATGCAGGCAGCTGTATTTGTATGGACACCACCGTCTAAACAGTCACCGGAGAGCATAAGGCAACTCTTAAGGTAAACAAACTGCAGACTAGTTTGGAGATTCTCAATGGTCCTTTTTTTCCTGCTGACTAGTTTTGACCCTTCCCTGTTCATGGGTAAGACACGGCACCATGGTTTGCTTACTCTCATATAACGGACAATTCTGGAACCTTTGTAAATAGTAAAAACTGACTTAATCCAGCAATCAGAATGCCCAGTCCAAGAGAGGAAGAAAACCTCTGCACATGGAAAGATGTAGAATGCTTTCTCCGTCCATCTGGAAGCTAGCTCTGGAGAACTGGGTGGTGGTCAGGCTGGTTTCTTCCCAGTGTATGGAGAAGGAAGGTGGAGGGAAGAAAAGCCAGTTCAAAGTCATACCCTACTGCCACCTAAAGCTGGCTCTTGGTGTCTTGGGGGTGCTTTGGTAAGCACTTAACTGGGTAATGTCCTCCACAGTGATTTAGGTTCCAGTTAAGGGTAACTCTGTTTAGAAAGCTGGCTATCATTTCTTCTTCAGTCATCAGGCATGTGTACCCAACTTCTTGCTGCTAGGATCTCTTACACATTCTCAGTGACCATTAGGACATAATCCATGATAATCCAGCACATCTCTGTCCTCATAGTCCAATGACACAACACTACTTAGCCCTCACAACAAGTGGGTGGGGAAGCCCAGTCACACAGCAACAGCTACCAAAGCAAATGGTTAGCTAAGTTGTCCTTCTGTGTACCCTGAAGGAGAGTAACAGCAAAATGGACGCAGGACACCTCAAGAAAAGACAACAAAACCCATGAAAAACAGAGAGGGCATAAGGAAAAGTCACTTAGTAAGACCCTGGTCCCTTTTGGAGGAGGATGATGCACCCAGCCTGGGTGGGTACCGTGTGGCACTGTCCACTTAACTATCCTACAGAACTTCCTTTCCTCTCGGCTCTCTAGTCTCTTGAGTGCTGGGCAGACTCACGAGTCCTGAGACATGGTCTCGGAAATTGCCTTTGAAACACTCCTAGAAATTTCACTCGGCTAAGGAGTTGCAGACAGACCGAGTCTGGGTGCCTAGTCAAAGCATCAGTGCAGTGTCTGTTGCAGTTTCTGGATATTGTTTATGGCTCTGGTTGCTGACGTGCACATTTCAGAGGCTTCTAGGAAAACCTCAGTGCTCAGTGTGTTTACCTAGAGAGAAAAAAATCAGAATGGGGACAGACTCCCAGACTCAGCTGTGAGGAAGAAGAATCTTTTCTCATTCTGCTTCCCATTCTAGAGCCTGAGGGGCAAAGAAGCTCATGCTCACTCCTCTCTCTTCTAAGGGAGAGAAGACGGAAAGCTCTGGAAGGGTCCTTATGCCATGCTGGAGGTCAGCAGGGATGAAAGTAGCATAAATAGCTGAGAAATATCTCTCTCTCTCTCTCCCCACCCCCCCTCCATCTTTCCCTCTTCCTGTGTGCAGGTACATGTGTTCATGCACACATGCATGTGGAGACCCAAAGACAGCCTCCTGTGTTGTTCCGTAGGCCCTATCCATATTTCATTCTAGTTTTTGAGATGGGGGGGAATCTCTCACCGGACTGAAATTCACCAAATAGACTATGCCGGATGTCCAGTGAGCCCCAGGAATCATCTCCCAGTTCTGAGAGCTTGCCACCATGCCTGATTTCTGCTGGTTTATTTTTATTGTCTTTTAGTCTGTGTCCTGGGGACTAAAAATCTATCACAATGCTTGAGATGCAAATAGTTACTAACTGAGATGTGTTCTCGGCCTTTAAAAAAGGTTTTGTCTTTTAAAAGTTTACTTGAGGTGTGCATATGTGTATGTGATGCATGTGTGTGTACAGTGACTACATGTGGAGGTCTGGGGACAGCTTCCTACAACCTGTCCACGTTTTCTGCCTGTTCAGGTGCCTGTTCCTGCCTGTTGCATACTCCAGGCCAATGAGTTTCTGATCTCCATCCCGCATCTCCTGAAGGAGTGACTGAGATTCCAGACAGGTGTGCTTCACATGTAGGCTCTGGGCTGGAGCTCAGGCCATCAGCCTTGCACAGGAAGCATTTTACCTACTGAGTCATTTTTCCAGCCCCTGTTATGGTTTTTCAGACAGTTTCACTCTACAGTTCAGACTGGTCTCAAGCTCATGAAAATTCTCCTGCCTTAGATGTCCAAGTGCTGGGATTACAAAGGTGTAAGCCAAGCATTTCTCCCTTCCTCCCTCCCTCTCTCTCCCTCCCTCTCTCCCTCCCTCTCTCCCTCCCTCCCTTCCTCCTCCTCCTTTTCTTGTATATTCTAATAGGCTGGACTACTCAGCTTCATTTCCTCCCCTTGTGGAGAAGGACTTCTGCGATCCCCAGCTTGTGCTCTTTCATTGCTGAGCAAGGGCATAGATTCCACAGCCAAGCCAACCTAGATGTGGACCTTGGGCAAGCATTTCACTCCCTTGAACCCCAGGCTTCCTTCAGCACAGCAAAGAGGCCGTGACCTTGCGGTGTACACCTGTCACAATGAGGCAAGCCTTAGACATAAAGGGACTATATGCAGTGGCTGACATTTAGCTAACTCTCCCTAAGATTTCAACTCCCCAGATATGTATCTTCCAGTTATCTAGGCTAAGACCTTGGGAGGAAACACACGCTAAAGGACTCTGGTTAAAATTCCAGCCAAACCTCTCAAGCTGAGCTGCAAAGGGGGTGGTGGGATAGATACTGATACATCCGGTGTTTCGGTGTTCCAAGGGGAGGACTTCAGAGTCTTTCTAAAGAATGCTATGATGTTAGTGGTTTCATAGAAAGGACTCAGGGGTGAGAAACATCTCTTGGACTTAGATATGAATGCCTGTGACAGAAAGTGTAGCTCTCTGTCATATGAAAGAAAGTTGGCCACAAAAATTCCAGAGTCATGAAGATATTACATGATGATAGCTCCACACACGTGTACAGTCTCCTTCTACATACATGTACTCAGTATCCCTCTACACACCTGTACACAGCCTCCCTACACACATCCATACACACCTACAGTCTCCTTACACACACACACACACACACACACAGAGAGAGAGAGAGAGAGAGAGAGAGAGAGAGAGAGAGAGAGCCTCCATACATGCCACACAGTCTCCCTGAACTCCAATGATTCTAAGCTGACAACTTTGCCTCAGGTTCTCTCTGTTCCTTCTTGCTCACACTGGAGTTCTCTTTGGGGAGGCCTTTGACCATCTTCTTAAGTCACTCAGATCATTATTCTAACCACTCCTCAAAACCAAGTGTAAATACTTCCTCTTTCCCAAGTACACCGCAGACTCTTGCTGTACCATTACCTCACTCTGCCTCTTCTGGGCCATTCTTCAGATGGCCTGTGTGATCTCCTGTGCTCAGGAGGACAGGACCATGTCTACTCCGCTCTTCATCCTTCAAGCCCTGTCTGGTGTCTTGCCTGGACAAAAAGTCACTAAATATTAGCTGAACTCAAATGGAACTGTAAGTCCTGCATTCTTAAGGAAATCATAAGGCAGGAACCTGGAAGGAAATGGAAATTGCACTTGTAGCCGTTTCATACTGATTTGGACAGTTTTCTTGTCTACTTTGCCCTGCACACATCCATTCCAGTGTCTGTCCACTAAAGCCAGGTGACATTAAAAGTTAGCATGTTAGCCCCTCTGTTAGGCTCCTGGTAAAGCAAACAGACTGCAGTAATGCAAGCTGGAGACTCAGCTAGCTCTCACATCTCAGGATAGACAGTATATGGTTCACCCATCCCACTTCCAGGTCCTCACTCTTTCTCCCTGGGATGGACAAGTTCTGATGCAAAGAAGACATTATGCAGAACTTCTGGCGGGGGGGGGGGGATTGTTACTGAACACCTAAGACAAAGGATGCCATTTGTTTGGGCCAGCAGCCATCTTCCAGTCCCTTGCTATGAGAGTCCCCAGTGGGTAAAGGCACCCAGAATAAAGACTGTGCTGCCCATTTCCCCTTGCAGCTAGGTCTAGCTCTGTGACTTTAAGATTATAAGCACTGGTCCATGGACAATGAGTGGAAGCTAATATTTAGTGATCTTTTGCTCTAGACAAAACCCAAGACAGGCTTGATGGATGCAGAGTGGATGGTCCTGTCCTGAGCACAGAAGTTCACACAGGTCACTCTGAAGAATGACCCAGGAGAGGCAGAGTGAGGTGAGGGTACAGTAAGAGTCTGGGGTGCATTCTAGAAAGAGGAAGCATTTGTACTTGGTTTTGAGGAATGGTTAGAATAATGATCTGAGTAACTTGAGGAAATGGTGAAAGGCATCCCCAAAAAGAACCTGAGATAAAGTTGTCAGCTTAGAACTATTGGGGTTTAGGGAGACTCTGTGTGTGTGTGTGTGTGTGTGTGTGTGTGTGTGTGTGTGTATGTGAGAGAGAGAGAGAGAGAGAGAGAGAGACTATGTATGTGTGTAGGGAGACTGTGTGCATGTACAGGAAGAACAAAGCTGACATAGAAGCTGGAATGGATGAGGTGAGAGAGAATGAGAAGTTATTTTAAATTAGCCAATGGTAGAATTTTCAGTCTACAATAAGGAGCTGTACTGTGGAGTAAAGAGTTGAGGAAAACACAGTGAATATCCATTTCTGCCCTATTTAAAACAAACATACTGTATTGAATGACTGTCATCCTGTAAGAGCCAGCCTACAAGAAGTCATCAATGGAGAGTCCACAGACATTTCCACCTTCCAAAGAAACATCTGTCCTTCCCAACCTGAAACACTCTGAGCAAGTAACAACCACTTTGTTAACCTCTGAACTGGCTCAGCTGTGGCTGAAGTCACTTGGGAGGAGGCTCTAGAGACCTGCACAATAAAGCCTGCCAGCCTTCTCCTGGCTTCCCTAGAGCAGGGCCGCTTTATCCGGCTAGTCAGGGGGCCAGCTGGGGTGAGGTAGAATCATCCTTACCCCAAGCTCAGAGGCTGGAAAGCTGACCTCTTCTGGAGAGATGAAGTGAGGCGCTGGGGTCCCTGGCTGCCAGACAGTCACATCTCTCATTCTCTTGTCAATGTGACATCTGAAGAGCCTTAGGGACTGGGAATGCACTTCATTTTACTACAGAAAATGTCTTGTTTGGTGTTCACTGAAAACTTGATTCGTGGAAACCTGAAAACGAATGAAATAGTGCTTTGGGTGTACGAATACAGTAAGGTACACAGGTTTCATTTGCCACCAATGACTTGAGAATTTCTGAAGCTCATTGAGCAAAGATGTTTTCACTTCATAGACTGCAACAGTATTGTTCTGAGTAAATGTTACTCTAAAGCTTCTTGCTCTCTGAATCAATAACTTAAGAGCTCTCCCCTCATCCTTTGTGAAGGGTCTTTTTATGTAGCCCAGGCTGGTCTCAAACTCAAGATTTTCCTGCCTCATTCCAAGTGCTATGTTTAGAAGTGTGGACCACCACACCCCACTTAAAGCAGCTATATTAAAACGGTAACTTTGAACACTGCTCAAGAACTCAAGTTTGAAAGATTATACATATATATATGAAATATAAGTATATATATTTGTATATTGTAATCTGTATACTGTAGCATTCCCTTTGTCTGGTACCATCAGGGGGATGAAGCATTTCAAAAGAATAAAATAGTCAAGTATCCAACTCAGTGGTTCTCTTAAGCACTGAGACACTGCTCAGTGACAAGATTACAGTCATGAAATAGCAATAAAAATAAATTTATAACTGAGGGTTCCTAAAACCATCAGAAATATGTTTTTTGATGGTTGTGGTCCACGAGTTGAGAACTGTGAATCTAACTCATATTCACTGGAAGACTCAAGCCTGTGTGAAACACTTTTGATGAAAGATTTGTTTAGACCTCTTGGATGCCCAAGCACACCAGTGCAGTGACTATCAGGTCTCAGTAGCCACGGTGATTCAAGGTATTTGTGAAGACCAGTTACCAGGTCATTCTGAACTCTGCCTTGCTTTCTGAGGCTGCCCAAGCTCATTGACCATTTCCTCATTTCTTCCCTCAGTGGTCCAGTTGTGGTGTTTTAATTCTTTGTTAGCCATTGGTTCTACCTACATAGTTTATTTTTTAAATGTTTTTAGATTTATGTTTAATGTGTGTGTTTATGGCAGTACATATGGGAGCCTGAGGACACTAGTGAGGGCACCAGATCCACTGGGGCTGGACTTGGAGGCAGTTGTGAGCTGTCTTATGTGGATGATGGGAACCAAACTGGGGTTCTGTGGAAAAAGGGCAACAAGGGCTTTTAACCATCTCTCCAGTGCCTCCTAATCTTTCTCTGTCAGTATGTTGTACAAGAGTCCAAGAATGCTTTGTATGCCATGATACCCACATCTAGTGGTGACGAAGTCTGGACCTCAGAAATGTCAGCTTTGCTTATTTTTGCCTTGATTAGCCTCTCTCCCTTGTAATGTAAACTCAGATTCTGTCTCCCTTGTGCTCCTCTTTGTGACCTTGGACAAGTTAACATTTGGGTCCCAAGGGAAAGAATTCTTCCAGGACACTATGAAGATAAGAACAAACATCCATGATTATGTACAATTTTCCTTTCCTTTTAGGAGAAATAAATGCCCAGTGTATCTTCCAGACGTAGAGTGGGTTCTAGAAATCAAATGTCTTTGGTTACAGCTGTGCTGTTCAGTATTATTACTCTTTGAGAATCTGGATCTTTCTGTGATGTATGATGTCTTTCTGTATTAATGTGAATATCATTAATTAATAAAGGGACTGTTTTGGCCTATGGTAAAGCATCTTAGAAGCAGGTGGAAAATCCAAGCATAGATATAGGAGAAGGGGGCCAGAATCAAGGAAGATGCGATCCAGCTGCATAAGGAGAAATATGTAAAGAAATTCATGTAAACCACAAGCCATGTGGCAAGACAGATTGGTAGAAATGGATTACATTAAGATTAGAGAGCTAGCTAGAAATAAGCCTGAGTCATAGGCGGAACAGCATGTAGTTAATATAAGCATCCAGTGGTAAGTGGCAGCGGGGCTGCAGGCACGTCCTAATCATGGGAGAGCCAGAAACTTATTACTACCAATGTGCCCAATGTGGGGCATGAACCCATGACCCTGAGATTAAGAGTGTCATGTTCTACCAACTGAGCTAGCCAGGCCAAAAGCCTATTACTACACTCTGGATAGCAGCTTCCGGGATCCCACGGCACTAAGTGTTATCTAAACTACTCCACTCAAGTCTTCCCTTGACCAAAATACTGAAGATCATAAGTGAGTGTTTCAGTTTACACTTACTTTCTGCTTCTGACATGTTTACATGAGACCCAGTCCTGAACGTGAAATTCATAAATGTTTTATATATCCCTTAGAAGCATAATGTATAGGTAATCTTATATAATAAAAATTAATTTGTGGGTATGTTTGTGTGGATTTATGTCTGAGTAGGTGTGTGTGTGTGTGTGTGTGTGTGTGAGAGAGAGAGAGAGAGAGAGAGAGAGAGAGAGTAGGTAAGAGGTCAACCTTGGGTGTTGTTCCTAAGGCACTGCCTGCTTTGTTTTTTGAGACACTGTCTAAATCTGGGGCTCACAGAACTGTTCTTTCCTTTATTTCTTTCTTTATTCCTTTTTTTAAAAACATGAATTCTGGGGACCAAACTAAGGTCTTCATGTTTATAAGGCAAGCACTTTACCAACAGCATTATCTCCCCAACCTTATTTGCTTTTGTTATTTGTTTGTTTTAGGTTTATTTATTTTATGTATGTGGGTGTTTTGATCCTTTTTCTTTCTGCACATCGTGTGTATTCTTGATGCCTTCAGAGGTTAGGTGAAGATGTCAGGTCCTCAAATGAACTTATGGACAGCTGTGAGCTGTCATGTGGCTGATGAGGAACGAACGTGGGTCCTCTATAAGAACAAGCGCTCATAAATGCCAAGTCATCCCTTCATCCTCTTATGTAATTTTCTGATTAGAAGCATTTAATTTATAATACATGACCTATGATTCCAACTGTGACTTCAGTCTGGGTTTAAGGTCTTACACTGGTACACAGAGAAATAGCGAGACCCAGCAAGCTCACCCCTGCCTATCTACACAATCCTGAGCTCTTAGCCAGGAGCTTGTACATAAACTGGGGTCCTGCTCAGAGTGCATACTTGGTGAGACTCTCCTGCTAGGCATAAACTTGCAGTGAGAACCACATCCTCATTGTGTAAATTCAGGTTAACCACAAACCAACCGAATGGCCCTTACTGTACAAGGAACCAAGGAAAGGTTTATTCTACTAAAACGTTCATGCTTTCTCAGCACAGGAGACCCTTCACATTTCTTTCTTTCTTTCTTTCTTTCTTTCTTTCTTTCTTTCTTTCTTTCTTTTTTAAATCAGAACCTCTGGAATTTCTTATTGGCACAAAATGAAGGATTTTAAGCCTTGTGGCAGCTAGGCTACTCCAGTGTGGGATTAAATGATCAGGCAGCAGAAGTGTTGTTTGTTTGTTGCTGCTGTATAAAATCTTGGTTTCTAAAGATGCTTCTGAAAACCATCTTTAGAAAAACTCGGGATCCTTCCCCACAAAAAACAGAGCCATTTTCAAGGAAAGCCACATGGGTTCCATGAATCATCCCAATACCTAAGGAGATTTTTAAAGGCTGAATTGAGGAAATGATGTGCAGTAGAAATAAGCTTTTTATCTTGGAGATATAGTAAAAGCAACACAAATTAAATAGTCCGTAGGACAGAACAGCTGAGTCATAAGTGGTAAACACAAAAGTCTTGTGGGTTGAGCCACATAGAGATAGCATAAGCAATCAGCTTGTGTCTTTGATAATAAGCCCTTCCTGCTATCAAGAACCAGTCGGGGAATTGATATAAGTGGCTTCATTGTTTCCTTTCTTGGGTCATTACCTGCCTCACAGGATGTGAGAACTGAAGGAGATAATGTGCCTCACGTACCTCACCCGAATCACTAAATAAATGCTGGTTATAAATAGGAAGAGCAGCCTTCTCCTCTCCTACGTTTACCATGCTACTTCCCTTGTCCTGAGATCTGACCAAGCTCTGAGAATAGGCCAGCACATCTATCTCCATTTGCTCATCTGATATTTCCTGAGCTCCCCCTAAGTGCCAGGTGAAGTGCTTTTCTCACCCTGGAGGCTCACCACTGAGGATGAAAAAGTCCCCATTTATGTCCAAGAGTTTGTACTCCAAGACATGAATGAACAGGAATTAAAATTTTAGGTGCAGCAAGGGAGGACACAGGAAGATGAAGGACAGAAGGGCAGGTGATCGTTGTTGCTCATTTATCATGGAAAGATCACAAAAGACTCTGGAGAAGGTGGCGAGTGTTTAACGAGTTCAGGAATGGACCAATGAAGGTTCCAGGGCGAGTACAGGGCAGAGGCAGAAGAAATGGCATGAGCAAAGGTCCTGAGGTAACACAATCAGCAAGCCCTTAGGGAAGCAAAATGGTCAGGATGGCTGGATCCCCAGGGTCTTCCTGCGGCCCCAAGGAGTGCTGGAGTTGATGGGAAGTCGTCAGAGGTTTTTGAGTCATGCTATATAAAAGGATCATTGCCTACTGAAGATTCTGGGGAGGGCAGCAGGATCACAGAGGTCAATCTGGGCTAATGAAGGGGAAAGGAGCTATGAGGTAACTGCCAGGCTTCAACCAGGCCTCCGCCATTGTTAGGCAGTGTGAGCTCCAGCCAGTTCAATCATTGCTCTG
This sequence comes from Sigmodon hispidus, assembly GCA_004025045.1. Lineage (NCBI taxonomy): Eukaryota > Metazoa > Chordata > Mammalia > Rodentia > Cricetidae > Sigmodon > Sigmodon hispidus. The sequence goes on from PVIH01001946.1 coordinate 180,954, forward strand.
TGGATGGAGTGATAACAGAAGAGTTGCCACAAAGTGTAACTCAAGTGACCCCATTGGCAGGAGTACCACTTGGATCCCATTGTGAGCCTCAGTTCTCTGTTTTGCCACGAGGAGTGGTTTAAACAGCGCTCGGCATTGGGAAGCACTCAGTGGCATTGCCGATCACTTGTGGCTGAGGTAAGAGGTGATTGTAGCTTGATATAAGGATTAGTGGTATGGCAGAGTGGTAATGCAGAAAACCAAAATAAAAGCTGATGAACGTTCCGTTCTGACTCGCAAGGGCATAGCTGCTACTGTTGATGGTACTCAACATTGTAGCCTTGTGGGGACTTCTTGGAAGGTTTTCTGTCTTATTCCATTCTGGAAACAAATTTCTTAGCATTTTCCTCCCTAAAATGTATGTTGTAGAGTAACTGCAAGGCTAAAGGAGGTCCTATATGTTGGTCCTCTAATTTAGGCCTAGGGCATTCTAAGTTTTAATAGATGTTATCTGTCTTTGACACTGTGATCCTCAGAACTGAGTGCAAACTTCCAGCATAAATGATGTACATGCCTACAACTTCATTGGGAAGTCTCAGCTGCTGTCCTCCCTTGTGAGGGCATCTCCTGCTCCCCAGAGGCCTTTAGGAAATGCTGTCTTCAGGCCATTACATCTCTAAGCAGGCTGTTCTTGTGCTCCCAGGCATCCTTCAAAGCCCCCTCAAAGACTTGAGTAAGAAATCAACTAAGAAAAGAAACATCCAAATGTGAGGAGGGCATGATTCAAAGTCAAGTCTGCCATTGAAGGATAAACTCTGCTTATGTTCATCATTTGACCCTAATGAACTTCAAACCCAAGGACTAGAGGTAGAGGGAGACCTTGGAAGAGCCCAAAGCTGTGGCCACCTAACTCCTCCAGACCATTCTCAAACTCCTAGACAGTAGGAAGTGTGGGTGACTGCTCTGCCCCTGAATCTGAGGGCCTGGTCATATTGCTAGAGTTACTCACTTTTTATGAGCTAACCTTCCCATTTTATTTGTTCTTGGGTGTGTGAGCCATATAATTTCTTCTTCAAAAGTCGTAATGAGGAGACTCTAGCCAATCACTCCACATGAAAGGAACCTGCCACTTTCTCACTCTCGGGGTTGGTAATGACTCTGGCTGTGAGCCAGACCTGGTGGTGACTCATCCCTTCTCTCCTGTGTTAAGAGGATTTTACTGTCTTCAATCCTAACTTAAAGAGCTCAGAGCAGAGTGGGGATCCCAGACACTGTAGCAGAGAGTTGCCATGTAATTGTTGACATGCCCAAATGGTAAGCAAATAGGAGCAAAGCAAATAGGATCTATTTCAGCAGGGCCACCTTCCTTCCTAGCCTGCTACCGCCACAACCCACTTCATACAGTAGGCGTCTGTTTCCTTCTTCCTCACCTGTGGAATGCTGTTAGCAAACACTGACTTTCTTTTGAAAGCCTAGCCAGGCTCTTGGAAACAGCTGGTGGGCTGGAGTCTAAATCAGTCATTGGCACTATCCCCGAATCTCTAATACTGGCCTCTTAGGTTCTTCACAGGGGTCCTGATGAGAGACCTAACCCAGGGGAGGGTGTCCAGCAAAACTCCAGAGTTACTGGGGGAACTCCCTGTACAGTTGTTTTCCTCTCTTTATTTTTTTTATTTTTTGGTTGTTGTTGAAATGGCCATTCCGGGACATACCAAGGACTGTGATAGTTTAGAAGCCAGCCACAACTAATCCTTTATTCAATAGACATCATCCACCACCAACTAAGAGACGACAAGGTGTTGAGGATTGAGATACAAAACACATAGCTCCTTTTGTTGAACTTTAAGGTGGAGTATTGGGAACTGGTGACAGATGTGTGTGTGATCTGTGACCAATATTGGGCAATGCTTTTAGTGTGGGCACAGAGGCCTCAAGGGATCACCGGAGAGGGCCCCACAGGAAGGCTTAAGAAAGTAAATGTTTTCTAGAGACTCAGGAGCCACGTCAACAGTAAAGGCGCATGGATGGAGAGAGGACAGCTTGTGAGATGCATGTGTAACAAAGGTGGCCTGTGTGACAATAACATTGCTCCCACTTTTCCTTCTTTCTGGCTAGACAGATGGATGGAAAGCACACAAGCCTTGACAGTTAACTTTGCTACCCCCCCCCCAGGGTCTCATGTAGCCTAAGGCTGACCAGATTGACCTGGAATTCTTTATATGTAGCCAAGGGTGGCCTTGAACTTCAGATCCACCTGCTTCCACCTCCCAGATACTAGGATTAAAGGTCTGCAACACCATGCCCGGTCCATATGGTACTAAGAATGGGACCCAGGCAACCATATGTGCTAGGCAAGCGCACTACCAACTGAGCTATTCCCTCCCTGCAATGTTGTGTCAGTTCTGGCTAATGGAGGGTGTGAGAGGTAGGTGGCTCTGGTCCATGGCAGCCCCTTGGATGACCTCTTACATGATGCATTATTTTAGCTTGTCGGGCCAGAGGAATCAGGTCACTGAGGAACCCTGGTGCCACCTGAAGTAATTCTAAGTAATGAGCAACAGAGGACTAAGCCCACCTGCAACCCACGAGAGCTATCTGCCATAAGATAGCTACTGTTGGGGCTGGAGAGATGGCTCAGCGGTTTAGAGCACTGACTGTTCTTCTGGAGGACCTGAGTTTGATTCCCAGCGTCCACATGGCAGCTAACAACTGTCTGTGACTTCAAGATCTGACACCCTTACACAGTTATACATGCAGGCAAAACACCAATTCACATAAAGTAAAAGTAAAGTATGTTTAAGATAGCTACTGTTCTGAAATTCCTCTTGGGCCTCTATCTCTCCCTTGTTCCAATGCTCTTGCTCCAGTCGATGCTTCTGCCCCGGTCCTCGTTTCTTATAACCCCACCTTGCTTTTCCTTCTCCTTTCTGGGGCCTCCAACCTTTCTATCCTCTTAGACACGTTGATTGCAAGGGAAGAGGGCTCCACAAGCAGCGACCAACCAGGTCTGTGTTTGAATCTGCCTGGTCAGTACAATCCTGGACAACTTTGGACATGTGCTTGGTCCCAGGCACCTTGAAAATTAAACATTCGCTCAGAATTAGGCCTTAGCTGTCAAACTTCCAGTGATAATCGACTCATAAACTTGTTTCTTTCCAGCTGGTTGCCGAGTATAGTGGAGGAAAAAGGACCTACCAGATGAGGACGCCAGCCTTCCAGAAGCTTCCAGTCCATTAGCCCAGGACCTCTCAGCAGGTCCGAAAACCAATTGGTAAACCCTAGTCCTGTGGCTGCCTCTCGTGGCAGGCGCAGGAAGCTGCATGTGTCGGACAGTGTGGGGAACATTGGAGGCTCAGTGTAGGTGGGTGTGAGGTGGGGTGAGGCGTCTGGAGCTAAGGAAAAAAAAAAGAAATGGCTCATTTGTGCCAGTCATGGAAACACAGGCAGATGGTGAGCCAGCCGCCATGAAGCCTGTTTATACTGTGGCAAAGCTAAAGGATCCGTGGAATTTTTTCTATGACAGCTTTTATAAATAGGCGGACCTGAATCTTTTCTGGAAAATAATGGCCAAATCATGGAACCTCCGTGGACAGGCCCTGTAGCTCTGGAACTCTGTGGAGGCAAAGCGGTGAAAAGATACTTTCCTGAGCTCTGGCATGTGGTTTAGGCACTAAAATGGCAACAAAGAAGACAAGGAATAAATGCTCTTTCAGGAAGCTGATCCCTGAAATAGGGGTTTGAGGGAGGAAAAGAGAAATCCTCAGGAAGGGGTGTGGGAGGAGGTGCCGGGCTGTCTCCTAGGTTCTTGAAGGAAGAAAGCTCTTGTCACACAGTGCCTTGATGCGTCTGCGCACACAACTCTCAGAACGCGGAAGCATGCTCTTGTGATCATTCTTGCTGACTCTCAAAGTGCCTTAAACGCTGCAGTCTAAAAACTTTGGGAAGAGAATTTTGTAACACCAGGGCCACTGCCTGGGTCTGACTGTGCACTGTTGGGAGTTGCATGTCCATGGTAACAAGAATTAAGAGATTTGAAGCCAAAGTTCAAGGCTCAGGCTAGTAGACATTCTAGGGCAAAGGTCCAAGTCCATTTCCAGATTGCCTTCTTCTCCCAATCAGAATATTGACAAAATATCCAAATAGCCAACATTAAAAAAAAAAAAAAAAAACTGACTTGACTGGATAAATAAATATACACACTATGGGTCCACACTGCACCAGCCTAGAAACACTTGACACATGTGATGTCTTAACTGTTCTAGGACTGGGGTATTAAGGAAAGGGCCTCTATTTTTCTGTCTCTCTGTAATGAGACAAAAGGTATCATGAAGTCAGAACGAAAGAGTACCATCTGTAAGCTAAGAAAACAGGCCAACACTGTTAGCATATTAATTTTCAACTTCTTGTCCCTACAACTATAAGAAAATATAATTCTGTTGTTGAGCTGTTGCTGCTGCTTCTGTTAATGAGGAGGAGGAGGAGGAGAAAAGGAGGAAGAGGAGAAGGAGGAGAACAGTTTCACCTCTTCACAAGGGGAGAAATTAAGGTTTACAAAATCACAGGCCACATACAAGGTCACCTAGCCAAGGAAGGCTACAGTAGAAGCAGAAATCTACATCCACATGGAACGTCAAAGCCAAGGTCCTGTCTTCCATACCATATGCTCAGCAAACCCTAGATTGATCCCCTCTGTCATTGACCAGTGGTAGAACAGGTGATGACTCCAGCTTTGGATTGTAACATTGGTACAGTCTTCATGTGGAGAAAAGTGGTACCGTGTGCGTAATAGTAAAAACACTATGGAGATATAATTGTTTTATAGTTTTCAACATTCTTGAACCCATGCCATTTTTTTTGCTGACCATACTGTTCAAGGTAGGTACCATGGTTAGAGATCATGAGGAACATTTTAATCCACAACAGTGCCTGCTGTGGGATTGGTTGGCCAATCAGAGCAAATAAATTCCAGAAGGTTTGCAGCTGTGATAGGACCCTGGTGGTTGCTCTCTGGCAGTATTGCAGAGCTGGTACCCTTGACTAACTTGGGCACAGCTGGCCTGAGCCATTGCAGAGGAAAGTGCCCCTAGAGCTCTAGCACGTGGTCTGGAACACACAAGTACAGCAGTGTCAAAATCAAGCTCTCCTGGGCTTTTCAGCCCATGGAGTTCATAAATCTGACCATGCTTAAGCTAGTTTGAGTTGGTTTCTATCGCTTTATTTGGTTAAAAGTCCCCATTATCAAAGAATGTCAGACTGAAGTTTATGACTCATCCTGGTGAACCCTATTGACCAATTCTTATTTGTGGCTTCTGGGGCACAAAAATACAACCCCAGAGCTTTATTTTTTAAATCTTTTCTACAGTGGTGAAAGTGATATGGGTAATAACTGCGCCATCAGATAAAAGGCGTCATTGTAAAGTAAACTGCATTTTCCCTTTCCCAGTCTTTTTTGGTGGAAAGGGCAGAGGAACTGTCAGAAGTGTGGAAAAATGAAAAGGAGCTATTCTGAGACAGTGTTGAGAAGGAGACAGGACATTTGTGTGAAATGCTTGGGGGCAGCATTAAATACAATGCTAGGCATTCGGTGAGAGGTCAGAAGTGAACCGCAGCATTCGGTGATACACTTGTAAGTAAAAGGTGACTATTCAGAAAATGGAGCAGAGAAAGCATTGCCCATGGCTGTGACTGCATGTGCAACACTCAGGGGATAGAGAGAAAGGGTTTAATCTACTTAGCCCAATGTTTGGTGGGGGGAGGAATTTTGACATAAAATTTTCTGTAATGGAGCATCTTCATGTACATTCATATGATTTTGAAATGCATCATTATTTTAGAAACTTGCCTTTGGCGAGTTTTACTTTGAAAACAATTTCAGATTGTCTGTGAAGGGAGGATTTTTCACATGTAATTCAACAGTTGTTTTGAAATCAAAACAACACAACATGTCATCTCAAAGAAGACTGAAATATCACATCAGAGCAGAGCCTTGTCAACCTTGTGTATATATCTATCTAGTATATATATATTTTTCAGAAGTCTGTAAGCTGGAAAGTACATAACAAGAGCAGATCTTACACTGATATGGAATGGCTAATGGAAACTTCCATATAAGGGTTTTTTTTTTTTTTTTTTGCTTCTTGTCATGGCCATTACAGACTAGCCTCTATTTATATAGGAGAGAAGGCATAGGCAGGGAAATTTGGTGCATTTCTAAGTTTAACACAAGTGTCTTTGATTTTATTCCCACAGACCAACGGTGGCATTTCTGAGTCCACTCTTTTTACTCCATCCCTTGGGCGGCATCCATCTTCCATGTCCCTGGTTTGTTGATGTGTCCCTGGTGTGGTGATGATGCTACTGAGTGGACCTGGAGGGCGGGGACCAGTTTCAGAGAAGCCTTGGTACCCCGACAGCCAATGCATTCAAAAGTTTGATTCGCACTAGAGAACTCACTCAATGGCTGCAGTACCTTACCCCTTTTGCCCAATCCTGGAATGCCAAAGTGTGTTGCATCTTGTTTACCTATGTTTTTCTTTAAAGACCCCACCTGTTGGGGCACGAGGTCTGCTGCACCGGAACCAGGCTATCGACCTAGGTTTGTGGGAACCTGTATGTAACAATAAAATCCTCACACATGTTACAGCATGTCCAACCTCCATGGTGGCGATTGTAGAAATTCTTACATGTGGGCATAATACTACCAGACTTTGTCAGCCAAGTCCCCCAGAGCTTCTACCATATTCCAAGCTCTCTCTGATACAGCAGACAAAGTACTAGAGAACTGCCCCTTCATGTCTGGGAATGTTAGTTTTGTGAACCTCAGAGAAATCTCTACATTTGAGATCCCCTAAAGATAACTGACCTTGGAGGATTTGATGTTGGTGAACACCATTTAGCCCAGACTTTCCTACCAAACTGTAGACAGGTATGGTAGATCTGATGCATTACAGTTAAGACTTCCGGATTCTTTTCTACTGGGAAGTGGAAATTCAGAAGCAGAAGAGTGCTGTGGAGCTGTGTGGACACAAAGAAGATGGTAGCTCCTCCTTTTGAGGCACATGTAGCTTCTGGTACCTTCTCCAACGAATGTTAAACATGGATGAAAGGATGCTGTCTCAGCTCGTGTCCACTTCCTTTTGTCCAGCTTTTCTTGATACAGTTCAGGGGGCTCTAGCCTGTTTGCTTCCTCTGCCAATTAGACAATTACAAGGCAGGAAAATTCTTGAGTGTCATAGACAGCCGTGGAGACAATCTCAAACACTGCAAATAGCAGCAAACAGAGCCAGCAGTTGAAGAAAGGTGTTTATTGAAGGTGAAGAGACACACCCGTACTGCAGTCACAGAGGGAAAGACCCTTACAAAGCAGAGAAGCCACCCGGGGAAGCCAAAATATCCAGTCTTTTCTTGGGGGCTGGGGTTTTTAAGTTGCTGAACTTTCCCCCCAGTTTAGGGTTAAGTAGTTGAAGAAATAGAGGATGGTTGATTGGCTGTTACTGTTGTGTAACATGTTACTGTGGTGTAACACTAGACTGGCCTCTAGTTTGTAAAGCCAGTCTATCAGCAGACAGCCTACTGGGGGAAGTAAACAGCCTACAAGAACCCAAGCCAGCCAGCAGCTAACTTTTCCATTTCTAATGTTTATAGATCAGAAGGACAAGGTAGGCTGCTGAGTCTGGATAGTGGCTTCCTAGAGGCCTGGAACTGCTTCCATGGAAACAGTAATTTATCTAAAATGTAATAATTCTTCAACATTTGGGACAAGAAGCATCTACACTACCAAAAGACACAGGGAGAAGCTTCTTGAAGGTCTCTAGAACTATGGAAAAAGTAGAGTGTAATCAGGAAAAGTAGTCTTGGCATTCTGGAAGTCCTAACTATTCTATCAGCCAGACAAGAAACTTTTGACAAATTAAATACTATCTCATTTATCTTGATCAGCTACAAAGCAGGATAATTCATTATTGCCATGGATTATCCATAATGGGGACTGCTAAGCATGTTCTGTGAAATCCAGGGAGAATTTGGCTCATTCTTGGCAAGTAGTAAGTACTCACTTGATAGATTGTAGTTATTATGGTGGAATGATTGTTTTACTACAGAAACCAAAACAGACACTTGATAAAATACAAGTCTTTCTGGGTGGCAGAGTTGTGAGAGAGGGTGAAGTCAAAACAACAGAAACCTTTTCTACTATTACAGATTTATTAACACACCCCCACCTTGATAATGTTGGGGTTTCAAATGATAACAATCTAAAAACTTACACAGGGTGGCATGTGCAATAAATAAATGGGAAGTATTGTTGCATCTTGTTTACCTATGTTTTTCTTTAAAGACCCCACCTGAAGTAAGAATTCAAAGTATTTAAGACACTGGAGGTCAGAGTGGGTCTCCTTGCCCACCAAGGAAGCCTGCTAATCTGGACTTTTCAGAGATCAAAAAGATGCCTGAAATTCTTCTGGGAGCAGTAAAGGGCTTCTTCTGCAGCCTCATTTGAGGGAGCCCTCTAAAGTCTCTGGCTTAGCTGAGGATCACAGAACATCTGCCATTCTGCCTGCTGGAGCCTCGGCTTGCCTCTGCAGAGAGCCTTTAGGAACAACTCAGACCCTGGAGCTGTGTGTTTTGCAGGGGCTGATTAGCCACAATTAAAAAAAAAAAAAATCCACATTCCTGAGGCTTGTAATTCCTGTTCCAGATCCCCTAGGAGGTGCCTCTGGGGATTCTTTGGAGATCTGTAAGCAGCTTCTTAGAGATATAGGAAGAGGCCGAGGCTCACATGTCAGGTGACAGGTTCTGCATTTCAGTCTGAACACTGGCCCACACAGAGGCTAATGATGTTTTTCTATTAGTAGCTAATAATATTACTATTACTAGTGATTCATTAGTAATAATAATCATTGCATATGATCCGACCACTCCATGATATGGGTAAGAGGAAGGTTTTCTTGGTAGATAGGAGGGAGAGAACAGGCAGAGACCTCTGGAAGAGTCCGGAGCAGAAAGAGACAGCAGCAGACTGAACACAGATGCAGACTGGGCCTGGCCAGGTGATAGACAGGAACAGTGGGGGGCGGGGGGGGGAAGGGGGGACGGAACGGCGGCGCAAGAGATGAAGGCGGGAGAAAGGGCAAAAGGGAGAATCAGGAAAGAGCACAGCAGGAAGAAGAGGGTTAAAGGGGAAAATGAGAGGCTGGGGAACAGACAGTCCGTGAGCTCCGAGAAGTGGCGGGGGAGGGGCTGGAGAAGCAGAGCGAGCTGAGAAAAACCAGATCCCAGCAAGTGTAAGGTAAGTGATACGGAGGAAGCCTGGGGCCAGCTGTGCGTTGGTATGTTAATAAGCACCTCAGATTCCCCTGTGTCCTTTCTGCCTGTGATAAGGGAAATGGTTCCTTTAGCAGGGGAAAACTGCCTTCACCAGTTTCTAAGGAAACTGGTTTTTGTCTGACTCCCAGAATTTGGGGGAAATAGGGTTTCTGCTGGACCTGATAGTCTTTAGTATTTATTTATTTAGAGACAGGGTTCTTTTCTGTGTAGCCCTGGCTGTCCTGGAACTATGTAGACCAGGCTGGCCTTGAACTCGGAGATCTGCCTACCTCTGCCTCCCTAGTGCTGGGATTAAAGGCATGCACCACCCCCACCCACCTCTATTTAATTATTTTAAATGGCAGTGTGCATGGTTGCTGTAGTCATCTCTCAGTTAATGAACATTTAGGTAAATGTCACTACACCAGATGTGGGCATACACATGTCTTTGGTGTGACAGAGCGTTCCTTTAGAAAAGTATTGGAATACAATTTTCCAGGCTCAAAGGCATACGTACATATCTAACATTCTATTGGATGCAGCTAATTTTCCTCTAAAAGAAAATGTATGCCAGGAACTTACCATATCATACTCATTACTTAACAACAATCCAATCTGTGATATTTTAAAAAAAAATTAGTAACTTTAATGTATATTACTTTGAACTCCTATATTAAGCCAGGCAGATTTGATCATCTCTGCTATAGGAAAGCAGCTATATACAAAGCTTGCTGCAGACAGGGTTGCCATTTGGTCTCTGCCCTTCAGGACAAGGGTCCATTTCTGTATCCTCTACAACATGGTCCTTCAGGCCACTGTTCTTCGGAAGGTCCTCAGCAAATGTCAACACATTACACAGTCATCTGTACCCCTCTGGTGTATGCACTGGGGTCTCTGATTGAGCTCTAGTGTTGAGCACCTACCTGCCATGGGTGTCAATAGCTGCATAGCCTGCCCCCCCATCCCAGAAGACTCCACAAGTTGGATGCTGAACTGACTGTTCACTTTTGGGACGGAACCCCTGCATGCAACATATGCTTCCATTTATAAAGCTGCTGAATGAGGCTGAAAGGCTGTCAGCCAACATCACACAGCCAAAGAACAGCAGGCCTGGACATGAAAGCGGACTACTTCAACGCCTTCCTAAGTCTCCCACTACATAACAGCTGGACAGGAATGTCATTCAGCTCAGAAAGGGCCTCGTGCTTAACTGTTATGGCAGTGATGAGTCTAACTGTCCCAGCGAGTGAAATGGCAGAGATCGCATGCTTTCTCTGGCCACTGCATCTAACTCGGGACATGCAAAATTTATCAGGAACAAGTGTATCTGCAGAGTGGGGTGTCTGTCAGACCTCTCAGATTGACAGTACAGATCCAGGGCAAAGTTCTTTTCCTGAAAGTTCTGTTATTATGCTTGTACCTCTAAAAACCAATACAATCATGCTGGAAGCTTTTCCTTAATTATATTTTGTTTGTTTCAACTATTATCCTTATGGAAACAGCCCAGAAAGAAGCACAGGTATGCATATTGTGTTAGTTATTTTAAAATAGAAATAAAACTGTTTAAGGAAGTTTTATTTTATAGAACACTTTCTCCAAAATTTGTACTGACTTTAAAAACCACACTGTTATTTCTTTCTTGAAGAAAATTGCCCTATAGAATAAAAAACATTTTTTTTTTTTCCTGTGTGGTATCTTTATGTACAAAAACAAACTCTTGGGTAAACTCCCTTCTGGAGAAACAACATGAGCTCTGGAAACTAGTCTTACACTTTGGTTTCAGGCACAATGACTGCCAGGCACTGAACATTTGAGGCTCTGCATCTAGCTTACCTCACCCATGACCTCATTTGATGCTTCTGCAGCGTTTAGTGAGAAGACATTGAAGCTAGCAATCTGGAAAGCCCAGGGATGTATTTGTCTTGCCCAAGGTTACAATGGTGATAAGGTCATAGCTGTCAACACACTGTGCTGTCTCTGTGATGCAGACAGCTAACTATTGTGAGTTAGGGCTGGTAGGTGCTACTGTTTTAGTCTCTTCCATGGGACTACAAAACTGTCAACTCCTAATACATTCCCAATATGCTCATGTTGAGTGCTCTGACTTGAGCAGGACTCTGTTTGTGGTCAAGGCTGGCCTCTTTAAATCTTCTCAACAGCTAGAATTAAATCAGGCCAAGAACCTTTCTTAGGTCAGGGGTTGGCAAGCCCAACAGACTGGTGAGTGAAGGAGGAGGTAACCACTCAAAGCTGCCAAAGCCGGGACCTAGTTTTCTCCAGCAGCTTTACTTGTAGTACTGGAGAGTCAGCTTGAAGTTCAAGGGCTCACACATGTAAGTGCTTGCTTAAAAATACCATGGTAATTGCTCATGAGATGATACACTTGGAGCTGGGCCTGCCCTTGAATGTTGAAATGGACCTCTGAGCTGTATTGAAGGCATTGGTCCTGCAATCAAACCGAATGTAGTGTGAATATACCTAGTCTTTAATTTGTTTATGGATTGACTGGATTTTAAATTAGAATCTAGACGTCCCATTGTTGTGGGATATCCATCAGAGAAGACTGCTTGAACGTGGGTTTAAGCCTATAGAAAGTCTGTATTAGCCTGTTGGCAAATACCCTGGGTGCTTGGGATCCCAGTGTGGCATAAAGTTTTTTTTAGAGTAAGCTTTTAAGCACAAAAATAATGTCCTGAGTTGACACACTTCAGTTAATAGGAGTAGTTAGCCAGATATGGAACTACAGAAGCCAAAAAGTAAGGATAGTACATTTAGAGACCCGCCCAGAACTATGGACTTGGATGGATTAAGTCTTAGTTTTCATTTTTGGAAGGTGGTACAGTCTATGTGTTACTATCTACATGCTGAGTTTTATGGCCAGAATAGTGCTTTTATCATGGAGTCAGTTGTGTTAAGACCTGTAACACCATTCAATTTCCTGGGCTCAGCTGAAGGTATCCCTGTATAAAAGTGAGGGTGCTGAGGATTGAGACAAGGGGAGGTAAGAACAGAGAGGAAAAGTCCAATGGGAACTGGGTCCCTCCGAGAATCTGTCATCAGCCATACGAGAGCCATCAAAGGCATTTCCCAAAAACTTTACCTCTCTGGCAGAAAATTCTGGAAAAAAGTTCCCATCTCGGGGGCTGGAGAAATGGCTCAGAGGTTAAGGGCACTGACTGTTCTTATGGAGGTCCTGAGTTCAATTCCCAGCAACCACGTGGTGGTTCACAACCATGTATAATGACATTATATCTTCTTCTGTATACTGCATACATAATAAAATAACATCTTTGAAAAAAAAAAAAAGTCCCCATCTCCCATCTACCCTCCCTTCCACTTTATAGAGTTTCCTTTGCCAAGGAAGAAAGGATGCTACCTGTGTGGGCTGGCTAACCTGCTTAGCAGCCTAAGAAGATGGAGACTGACTCAGTCCCTAAGACTCAGTCCCTGGTGTGTTGCTCCTTTATACTCCTCTGAGGGGGGCAGCACAGTGCTGGGAAGAGGTGAGGCTGCCTGTTGTGATTCATGCCAAGGCAGTAGAAAGCCAGACACATCTGGCTCACGAGGCCCTCCTAGGTCTTTGGCTGTGCCTACTAACGCGCAGACAGTGTGAGCAGACCCTAAAATCATGGTAGTAACTGGGACTCTAAGCAAAGTTCAACCATCTAAGTAAGGCCTAGGGGTGGCAATGTAACCTGATGGTTGGTGCCTTCAGCTTCTTTTTCTCTCTTTCTTTTTTTTTCCCGTTAAGCAGTTAGGTGATTTGTTTAAAATTAGGTTATTTTTCAGAAGACTGAGACAAGACAGATTCCTGAAATATATTCCTCAGCTCAGATACATTGAGAATTCTTTGACATCCTCTTCATTGTAAACAATTAATCCCATGGGGAGGCAGTACCAAATAACAGGTACAAAGTCTAGACGCTAGAGTAAACGGGGCTTGTAGAAATGGCAATCTAAAGTGGCACCAAATGTCTTGGTCACTGTTCCCAGTGCACAGCAACACTCAGCAGGCCTGGGAGGGCAGCCTCAGCACTAGGCTTCTCCCGCTTGGGTACTGTGAATATTTCATTCTTATGTTAGGAGCCCTTAAAGTGACTTGCCAATCTTAAACTTGAAGAAGACTCTTCCAATATGAACAAAATGCAGTATAGCAATGCCAGATATTTTGGGGGTAGTTTTATATAGCTGAGCCTGGCCTCCAACTTATATGTAACTGAGGATGATCTTGAAGTCCTGGTGATCCTCCTGCCTCTACCTCCTAGATATTACGGTCAATTACCACAATGCCTGGTTCAATGCTGTAACTCATGCTTAGTTAGCAGAAGGTTCATGTAGACAGGAGAAGGATGCAGCCAGAGTCATCCTCTCCACAGCTGAGCTTCCTGAGTTCTCACTGAGAATCTGTCAGGTGCCACGTAGGTTCTAGGCACTGAATTACCAAGGGCAGATAAGGCAAATTTTCCCTTCTTGGCCTCCATGCAGGAAACACTTGAAAATTATTTACCCAAGCACCAAGATAAGAAGCCACAGCCCACTCTAGTTAGTTATTTGCTACGCCCTGATACCTATCACAACACTGAAGGAGTTACTCTTTTTTGAATGTTCCTTTTTCTGATTTTTTCATATAATATGGGATTTATGTGGGCTGATGAGGAAACAATGAATACATGATAAGTTGAATGAGCAGATCCCTTGTAGATCACCTCAATCATCTCACCAGGGACCTCATGGAGGTGGAATAGAATGTGCCTTGCCTTGCCCACCCAACAGCTGGTGAGGCTGGGAAATGTGTCTACATTCACTGTCTGCCAGTCACTGGTCTTAACTCCCTCACAAGTGTGGCCTGCCCTGGATACGGGCCCAGCATGTTCCTACAGACAGAGAAATTCCTCAGACTGCATACAGCTTTTGGGAGAAGGTTAAGAGATGAGAAACAGCTGGCCTATGGTAATGGTGATGTTAATAATTCCTAAAGGAGCAGGGGAAAACAGACCTAGGGACAATGGCCTTTGACCTCTAGAGAGAGTTAAAGTGAGAGGGCAGGGCAGGCTACCTTAGTAGATTATATATTTTTATCATATTATACTATATAAATGTTATATAATATTTATAAATTATACATACTATAATATATTATTGTATTTACTTATGTGTGTGCATGGTGTATAGAGGTGGGGCATAACCTGTGGTATTGTTCCTCAGTCTCTGTGCACTTTGTTTTTTGAGACAAAGTCTTATCTATGGACATATCACCCTGAACAAGCCTATCTCATTCTATCTTAGAAGTTAAGCAGGGTTGGTCCTGGTTAGTGTTTGAATCAGGGACAGGGTCTTTCTTTCATTAGCCTATTAGAGTCACAAGCCAGTGAGCTCCACCCATCTCTACCTTCCCAGTTCTGGGATTACAAGCACACAACACTGCAACTGACTTTACTTTTTAAAAAGTGAGTTATAGGGATCAAGCTCAGGTCCTTTTGTGGCAGGTACTTTACTGCAAAGCCTGCACCTCAGCCTGAGATATTACTTCCTATTCCCTGTGGAGCTGTAAATGCTCCAACAAATACATTCCAATTACCTTACACATCTGTAATAACATATCTGGCTCTATAGAAGGTCTCGGGGAAAGCTGTAAGCTTTATCAGGATGACTCTTGAACTAGGGTACACAAAGGATTAGCTGGTAGTAGGGGTAGGCATTGTGCAGGAAAGTGTCTGTTTTTCAAGTCTAGGACCAAGGAACCTAGTCTGGGGAGCCTGCACAAAGCATTGATTATTAGGGTAGGTTTCCATGACAAGTCTCCCAGGCAAGCAAAGTATGGGTGACCTAGAAAGGGGTTGCCTGTAGGAGGCCTAGGTTGGTTATGATGAGACAGCTCATCTTAGAGCCACATAGCCATCTGCGAGTCTCAACAGCACAGTCTCAGACTCAGCAGTGGCTGCCAAGTCCAATTCAGATCCTGTATCAGGGTCTAAAGTTAGGCTCTGTGCATGTTGGAAGTTAGACGGCCTGGTTTCCAGGTGTTAGAGTTTGTGGTACTTATGAGCTGTTTTTCAGCGTTGGAGAAAGCCTGGGTCCTGGCAGGAGGACAGGACAGGACAGGGCTGGGCGGGGCAGGGGAGGCTGCCTTTGCCCTGTAAGTGTGGTGTCTGAATAGTTTGGAGCTTGATCAGCGGCCTCCTGTTTGTGGAGTTTGTGATGTCCTTAATACACCGGGACTGTGAGCTGGAAAAGGAAACAGAACTCAGCAGGCAGCAACTACCCCAGGGTTCTGACTATGGGGTCGGGAACTTGTGACTTAGACTCCTTCAACCTTCCACTAAGCAGTTGGAAAGCCCCTGGGGGTCCTTTGAATTCCCTTGGCTCTCAACTACATCACAGCAGAGTTCCACAGCCCAGAGCAACAGAAAGACAAGGAGCTCATTTGGACTCCAGTTTTCTGAGCAGGTAGCAGAGCCCAGGGCCTTTTCTGGAGTGAGTCTCCTTGAGTTCAGAGGTGCTCCATGGTTCTGCTCAGTCCTGGTAGTCAATCCTTCTTGTTTATCTTCTTTAGACAAACATAGGTCCTGGACTTGAGAAGAGAATGGCAGACGGCCAGAACCAAGTGGCTATTCCCAGGAGACTATGCTCAAAAGCAAGCAATCAGAGTTGACACTGAGGCCAGTCTCTGACCACAGGGACTCTTACTTACCTATGCTGTTTCTGCAGATTTTTCCTCCTCTTCAGGGGGTGTGGGATTCTTTGATGAGATAGATGTGCTGCCTAACTGAGTACTTTTTATGAGGACCTCAGAGTCTTCTGATAGGGTGCTTGCTCCAGAGAGAGCCAGGCATTGGACCAGGCCAAGAGGCAAGTAGGGTATGACTTCTGCCCTCTCAAGCAACCCATTGCCTGGAACCCAGGAGAGAAAAGCTCATGGACAAAACTATATATACTTTTGTTTTGTTAACAAATTAATAAACATCAATATATAATATATAACAAAACTATATAAGAAAATATATAAATGTATAGTTGTTTTGTTATATATATTTTATATAAGATATATATCATTTTGTTATATATTATATGTAAGAATACATAATTATATATATAGCTTTGTCTTGCTATATATTATGTTTTATATATATAATACACACACACACATATATATAATATTACTTTAAATCCCAGCTTTGTCTCAAAGCCCATTGAGTGACTTTGGCTAATGACTTATCTATTTCTCTGTCACCATCACACACAGCATCCGTGGTCTCTACCTCATGGAGTTGCCACAAAGCTGAGGCTAGAAGAGTTAATGTTCCTCTGGGAAGTGACAGGACAGTGCTTGTCAAGTAAGTGACATCCTGTATTAGCTGATTTTTCACTGTTGTGAGAGAATACAGGGTGAGCCCCTAGTTGGCTCCCAGCTTGAAGGCACAGTCTATCAAGGTTGGTATGCATGGCAGCCCCAGCGTGAGGCGGCTGGTTACACTGTGTCTATGGTGAGGAAACAGAAAGAGAAGAATGTTATTTACCCATCTTATCCTTTCTGTGGGCTGGAGGCTCAACTTATGGAATGGTGCTACCTACGTGCAAGGTGGGTCTCCACACCTCAGTTATTTGAAAACTCCCTTACAGGTGTGCCCCGAAGTTTGTCTCAGGTGATTCTAGACCCACGTCAAATTGACAATTAGCATTAATTAACCACCCACCACATACTCCAAGTGTTGGTGAGACTTGGGGCACTTGGGCCCTTTGGATGTGATGGGTGAGAAGCTGGAATCAGCACACCCAGGCCTTTCTGTTGAGAATGCCAGGGGAAGGGGTGTTGGTGCATGGCAGGAGCACGTAGCATGGTGACTCCAGGATCTACCAAATGCAGAGAGCCTTCTGGGGAAATAGAGATGTCCCATATTGGGGGATGAGCTCTGGGAGGGAGTCCTTGTAGGGATTTATGAAGCAAGTTCAAGTGTACCAGCCACTGGCTCAGTGAGGTTGAGGAGTTGAGTTCTTAGAAGCCCCCTCTCTTTTGTTCAACTCCACCCAGAACCAGAGTCAGTTTCCTAGCAACCAGGAGCTAGGGATGGTGAGGACTCTTTCCTGTGAAACTCCTACAGCTCAGTAGTCTGCCTGCTTTCCATTCTCTTTTATCCCACGTATCAAACTGAGCCATTTTGTGCTGCAATAACAAACTAGACTGGATGGCTTATGAGTAAACTTTCTTTTTCATAGCTTGGAAGGCCAAGAAGGCTATGATCAGATCTCCAGAAGAATCTATGTCTGGTGAGGTTTGGGTCATAGATGGCTGCTTCTGAAGTCAGTTGCCTAGCAACCTTAATTTCACCAGTAACTTTATCTCCTTTCTTCCACTTAATCTGCCATATTCACAGGTTCTCAGACTAGGACTGAGGCAACATTGGAGAGTCTTTACTCCCCTGTCACATATAGCTTATATTATTGCATTTGATTCACTTTATAAAAATGCTTATGAGCCTCATATGATAATGAAGCAGAAGCCAGGAGACTACCATGGGGCTTTGTTCATGTCTGGAAGGCCAAAGGCTAGTCAATTGCACTTAGACCCCAAACAAGGAGACTGGAAGACATAACAACCTCACTCCCTCCTAGAGGCAAGGAGACCCAACCCAGCCTTCCAGCAGCTTCCTCTCCCCCAGCCCTACTCCCCTCCCATCAAGATCATATGCTTGGGGCTGGAGAGATGGCTCAGAGGTTAAGAGCACTGATTCCTCTTCCAGAGGTCCTGAGTTCAATTCCCAGCAACCACATGTGGCTCACAACCATCTATAATGAGATCTGATACCTTCTTCTGTACACTGTATACATAGTAAATAAATAAATATTTTTTAAAAATCATATGCTTTACTGATACAAGGCTCTATCTTCTGAACTGAAAAACATCTTCTACTGCAGGTACCTGGATTTCAAAATACTAGGTGGCTATAAGGAGTTTCAGGTTCTGCAAAAAGTTACCAATTTAGGAGACCAGAAAGATAATAAAATTCTTGTTATAGTTTACTCAGTGGCAAGGTACATCTTTTTTTTTTTTTTATTAAGAACTTTTTTTTTTAATTTTAAACTTATTTATTTATTTATTTATTTATTTTATTACTTATTTGCCTTGGTATTTGCCTGGAACTGGAACTACAGACAGTTGTGAGCTGCCATGTGGTGCTGGGAATCGAACCCGGGTCCTCTGGAAGAGCAGCCGGTGCTCCTAACTGTTGAGCCATCTCACCAGTCCCGGCAAGGTACACCTTTGCTGGAATCTTCAGGAGAAAAGTCTGTGTTTGCAAGAATGGGACAGCCTGTGTAAGGAGGAGAGGTGGAGCCCACACCTCCTCCCTAAAGAGAAGGGTGGATATGGAAGTTCCTAACACAGATCTTTGTGCTCCCAGGATAAGACATGCAAGCCAGCATTCTTGCAACTTGGCTGTACCATGGAAAATTGATGCCTAGTAGCCTCTGTTTCTGCCTCAGGGTGTGTTGCAGTTGTTGACTGGCCTCTAGATATGTATGTGAGATCATGGTTTTCTGAGCGTGATTAGAATCTCAACACTGGGAGTACCACACTAGAGTTTATTAACAGGGAAGCAAGGATACATGAATACAGGAGAAGCAGAAGAGAAAGAATCTTGCTTGAGTACTTTCTTTAAGAGGGCATGTGGGCCTATGTTTGCTCCACTCCATCCCAGGTGGATGCTTTGGGAATGCTTACAGATACCCCACACTAAATCTAGCATAGTAGACTTCATGTGTGTTCTGGTAAAATGAACTGAGATAAAAGAAGGCTTCCATGGGGCTGAGAGTTCTCACCTCTACCAGAGTGCTGGTGCTGATCCATTCTCAGGTTGAGTTGCCTATGGTGAGACAGGAACAAGCCTTTGGACACTGGCTGTTTCTCCAGTATATTCTTTCTCCAAGCCCCTCTACTGGGACACTTTAAGAACAGCAGCTTACCTAAAATCATGGAGACACTCAGATGTGGTGCTCCCCTTTCTCTAGTAGAGTACCTGCTGGCTCTGCTGCACAAAAGCTTTCATTCTATTCCTATCCTTAAACAATAAGGCACAGTGGTCTTTTGTTCAGGGCATGCTGGTCATTAAAAAGCAGAACCCAAACACATAAGAATTCAATGACTTGTTTACTCTCTTGGGTAAAAAGAGCCATCCTCCCTCAGAAACACCACACATCATGACCTTGACCCCTAAATACTCATTCATTTAAGATGAGGTCACCTTCTCCCAAAGATGGACGCAAGGCCACCCTTCTGAAGCACAAAAATGCACACATTCATTCTCTCAGCGTTTTGTTCTTTTTATAACAAGTAACGGGACTTTCACAACAGAACACGAACCATCTGCGTTTGCCAATGGCCAGGACACGTTTCCAGCAAAGAGGAACAGTTTCTGGGATTCAAAGCATTCTGATGGCCTATATATAACCTGACACAACAATGTCTTCGCAATTTCAGAGATGAGTGTCTAGGGAGATGAACTGGTACGTTTTTTGTCAACTTGACACAAGCTAACCTCATCCAGGAAGAGGGACCCTTGACTGAGGATTTCCGTCCATCTGATTGGTCTGTAAGCAAATCTGTGAGATATTCTATTGATTAATGATTGATATGAGAGGGCCCAGCTCACTGTGGTGCTGTCACTCCCGGGCAGGTGGTCCTGGTTTGTATGAGAAAGGTAGCAGAACAAGACAGATAGAGAAAGCCAGTAGGCAGCTTCCATCTCCCTGTAACACAATTTCTAGTTGTTATTAAATGAAAACTTAGAGATGCATATCTGTGAGGGAAGCTGGCATATCAGAGAGAAGAGACAGACCACAGTCAAATGTCACCCAGCCAACTTCTCAGGGTAAAAACTATCTTCCGGCTTCCTCAGCCTCGATCCTTGTCTCTTCTACAGAATAAATCTTTATCTTCCTAAGCTTGCCTTAAATACTTTCTTTGCCCAGTTTTTTCACTTCCGGGTGCAATTCTGCATCATAGTCTAGAGCTAACATTAAAGGTGTGAGCTACTATTAGGCCTCGAACTCACAGAAACACAGAAAGATCTCTGCCTCTGAAGTTATGGGATTAAGGGAGTAGGTCACCACTCAGTCTTTCCTGTGCTGGAATTAAAGGTGTTATGCCTAAAGCTGGATTTGTAGCAAGACCACTGAAGCTAGATATGCAAACAGCAAACAGCAAAGTTTATTAGCGGTGCAGTATAAGGCAGGCAGGGATCGTATGTTAAGTTTTGTGATAATACAGCAAGGAGTAGCTGCTGTCTTTGGTTATAAGGGATCGTTTACAGGCAAAAGTTATAACAAAGTTGGTTGCTTGGGGACAGGATTCTGACATGTTACTGATTGGCTGTTACTGATTGGCTCATGATCAGGCAGCAATGTTGGTTGCTTGGGGGTATAGTGCTGGCATGCTACTGATTGGTTCGTGCCTAGGATCTTTTTGCCCTAGAGTATCTTTGGACCCCACCTGGGTGGACTTTACTTGGGGTGGCTGTTTGTTTGTTTGTTTGTTTGTTTTAAAACTGGGCAAGTAAGAATTAATTTTTCTCCCAGAACTGGACAGATGTCTTGGCTAAATTTTTAGAACTGAGCAGGTAGGAAGCTATTCTTCTCTCAAAACTGAGGAGGGCCCCTGCTAGGTCTATTCTTTTAGGACATATTCTTTTCCCAGGACTGATCAGGCATGACTGTTCTTCTCCCAGACCTGGGCAGCACCTCCCAACCCTACCAGAAATGAGAAACTAAACTTTATTTTACTTTTATAAAATAGCTACTAGAATGCAAAATGAGGTTTCTTGAACTAAGTTTTCTCTCTTCAAAAGACATGAGTTACCACTCAGTGACCCTCCTGGATTGACTGTGGATAGATCTGTTCTCTGATATTCCAGACTGGTTTTGTTAAATATATATCACCACACCTGCCTCTGGCCCCTCTTGGTTTTCTTCCCTGGTTTCCCTTAGTGGAAGACTCTGATCAGGATGTGTAAACTGAATAAAGCCTTTCTTCCCCAAGTTGCTTCTGATCATAGTGTCCATCCATAGTAAGGAAGAACCTGTAAGGACCTGGATTCATTCATGTTGATACCTGGGGGCAGTCAGGTATCTGAACTCCGAAACAGCCAATGGATTCAAAAGTTGCATTCGAGCCAGAGAACTCAGATCCAATCGATGCTGTACCTTATCCCTTTGCCTAATCCTGGAATGTCAAGGTGTGTTGCATCTTGTTTACATATGTTTTGCTTTAAAGACCTCCCCCCACCTGCCTGTCAGAGCTCAGGATCCTTAGCCTTTCCGATGTGCCTGAAACAGGCTATTGACCCAGGTTCCTTGGAACATGTATGTAACAATAAAATCCTCATTGGTATTACAGTATATCCAGTCTCCCTTGAGAACATGAAAATTCTTACACTCGGGCATAACAAACCAAACTGGGGCATGAGGATTTCTATCCCAAAAGTACCCCGGCTATCAAAAATCCAGGTGCTTGGGTCCAGCCCTCTCCTGTTACTTGACTTTAAGCTTCCTGCTCATGTTTGCACAGGGGAAGAGACATGTATTTCCTTCTGTCTACCTATTAGGATCACGTGAGAGCATGGTGGGGTACAGACAAGGGCTTGTGTCAGGGGCTCTATCCTGACTCATCATCCACTGACCCTGCTCACGAGGCCAGCTGTGAATCCCTGAAATGTAGTGATTCTGGTAATGATAACAGGGTTTGTTCCTGCTGCAAGGCTCAGACGCCCTTAGGCAGAGTGTTCAAGGAATGCCCTAGACAGACTATAGAACATCAACTACAAACCAAGCAGAGTGACAGAACAAGGCAGAAAACCAGAATGGCCAAGACATCCTCCAGCTTCAGGGAGAAATTCTGTACATTGCTAGCCTGGGAGTCACTTAGACAGTCTTAGCACAAGGCATCCCTCCCCTTAGCTAGTGTCATTGCCTATGCTGGGGCTCCAAGGCTGTCAATGACAACGAGGTATGGGTTGGCAGCATAGCTACCATCCTGGGGTGATTTTTTCTATAATCTTCACTACAGAGATAGCTGGGATTCTTGACTTTGCTGTGAAGAATTTTAAATAAGAACGTGGTTGAAGCAAAGTTAGAATTTATTAGGAAGCATTTTAGCAGGAATTTGAGCACAGGGTAAACGAGAGAGAGAGAGAGAGAGAGAGAGAGAGAGAGAGAGAGAGAGAGAGAGAGAGAGAGAGAGAGAGAAGAAGAAGAAGAAGAAGAAGAAGAAGAAGAAGAAGAAGAAGAAGAAGAAGAAGATTGCCAAGCATTGGTAGGGGCTTCTCTGGAGAGTCTGCTTAGCTGTCTTTATAGCAGTGGTTTTCAACCTTCCTAACACTGCAATGCTTTAATACAGTCTCAAGCATAAAATGGTTTTCATTGCTACTTCACAACTATGACTTTGCTACTGTTATGAGTGAAAATGTAAATATTTTATATGTGGGTTATCTGACATGTGACCCCTGTGAGAGAGTTGTTCAACCCCAAGGGGCCATGACCCACAGGTTGAGAATCACTGCTCTATGGTCTCCGTGTACAATTTTGGTGGCTTCCAGAGTGGCATCTTTAAAGGCTGGCTGAGGAAGCTAGATGAAATCACAGAGTGGTTCCTGGGGTAAAATGTACAGGATTACAGCTGATGAGGTAAAGTTATGGATCACAAGTGCTGTAGAGTAGTTAAAATGTCTCCACTGTAAACCAAAGTTAATAGTCTTGTTTGTGAGATTTCTGGAAAGCATCTTGGAGACAATTAAGGTCACACACAAACTTACCAATGATCAGGCTTTTAGAACGCTTCATTGGTATTTTAACAATCTTAGTTCAAAATTTCTCTCTTTGAAAGGAACATCATTCCTATGTCAGTGACCTTTATAGCCAGGGCAACGCTTTAATACAGTCCCAAGCATAAAATACTGTTATTTTGTGGGAACTGCTGATGGTCAGCTGTTGAGAGGCTCCGACCAGTCTCTGTAGTAGTGAGGAAAGGTTCTTTTTCCTTCCTAATGTCCCCATGCTTTCCTGTCTTTGTAGACTGCCTCACAGTGATAGGCCTGCAGAGGCCATAGAAACTGTTTTAACCTTGCTACTCTGAACTATCGTTCTCTAATCTGTTTCTTCTTGTGAATGGAAAGCATGTGTATGACGTGTCCAGGGCTCTCTACCTGGGCTGAATGTTGTTGATGTCTAACAACCACTTTCACTTGTCTATATTTTAGAGGTGATGTCCTGTTCTAGGTGAGAAGTCACCTCTGCTTACACAGCATCTGGCCACATTAGCATGACTTCACCCTTGTAGAAAATACTTGACTTGCCTCAAGAACTTTGCCTTTGAAAATCAACTTAAAAAAAAAAATCAGTGTAAAGGTTTATTTCTATCCTTTAAATTCTCTCCCACTGCTGTGTGTGGTTATTCTAGTACCAGATCCACACTTTCTTGATTGTTTAAATTTTGCATTTAGTTTTGAAACTAGGAAGTATCAATCTTCAAAAACCTGTTCTATTTCCAGTTGAGTTTGGTTATTCTGGGTTTCTTGAATTTTTATATGATATTAGCTTATCAATCTCTCCAAAATGAGTTAGCTTGAATTTCAATCAGGGTTTTGTTACATGCACAGTTCAATTTGAAGAGTATGACCATCTTAATATTAACTTTCAAGGTTTGCAAAATAAGATTTTTTTATGTTTAGATCTTGCATTTTCAACAATATTGTTATTTTCAGTGTGTACATGTCTTATATTTCCTTAGTTAAATTTATTTGTAAGCATTTTATGATATCTAATGAAATTGTAAATTCCCTTTAAAAAATTCATGTGTATACCCATATGAGTTTTGGTGTGCTGAGTCATACTCTCAGAGGGCAGAGGGTATAATATCTCCCAGAATTAAGTTACAGGTGGTTTTGAACAGTATGATAAAGGTTCTGGGAAGAAGAGAATTTTGGGTCCTTTGCAAGAGCAGTCAGTGATATTAGCCACCGAGCCATTTTTTTGGTCCCATGTTTAGAAAGTATTTCTTAATTTTATTTTTGATTGTCCATGCTAATGTGTAAACATAAAACAGCTTTACATAGTATCTCATAAAATTTCAAAATCTATTTTTCCTTTAGAAATCAAGAATCATTATTTCCAAGAAATATCTTCTCTCTCTCAAGACAAATGGTTATTTGAGATTTGCAGCAGGGCACCCAAAATTTGCTGCTGCCCTTAAGAGAAAAATGGGGAAACTTGAGCATTGGGGAGTGAAATGCATGGTTCTCTCAGTCCTTAGGCTGAGGCAGCTTTATAGAAAGTCATAAACTTTTTTTTTTTTTTTTTTTTTTTAAAAAACACTTTTATTTATTTATTTGCCTTGGTGTTTGCTTGGAACTGGAACTACAGACAGTTGTTAGCTGCCACGTGGGTGCTGGGAATCGAACCCGGGTCCTCCGGAAGAGCAGATGGTGCTCTCAACCACTGAGCCATCTCTCCAGCCCCGAAAGTCATAAACTTTTTAAATGCTCAGGTAGTATCAGAGTGCAGGACATAGACCTGGGGATAGTACACACAGATAAGAAGGTGACACATTAATTATTATAGTGCTGGCGCTGTAATGATTGCACAAGAAACATATGCTTAAAAGAAAAAAAAAGCAGCATAGGAACTCTCCCTGGCATAATGATCAAAATGAGTTTCAAGGTCCAGCTTAGGGTAATGACGGGGTTAGAGTTTGAACATATCATAGAATCATCCAGCCTGTCTCTCTGAATTTACAACTGAGAGTCCAGAAAGGAGCACAGGAGCTGTACTCCTCTCTACAGAGGAGAGTGCACAGGGCTGGGGAAACAATTTCCCATGTCCTCTTCATTCTGGGGCCTTGGGAGGTTCTCTTTTTTCTGTTAGAAGGAAAACCAATTGGTGCCTAGCCTGCAGGGTGGTTGTAAAGAAATCAGTTATTTAGTCTCCCTAGAGCCCTTCCCAGGTGGCAGGCTGCGGACTTGGTCCAGTGGATGGAGTGGGGAAGGGGCAGGGCCAGTGTAGATGAGCACTGAAATGGGTCAAAAGGCATGGGTTAGTTGGTTCCTCTGGCTCATTGGCCTTGCTCCTGATGAAGTCCAGTTATATTTTCTGATGTCAGATATATGACTTATTTATTCTTTATGGATGTATTATTATTCTTATGCATGTATTATTTATTCTTTTTTAAAAAGGCTTTTGTTATTGTATGTGGGTGGGCATTTCACCTGCGTATATGCCTGTACACGCTCGCATGCCTGGTACCTACAGAGGTTAGGAGACCGTGATGGGTCTCTCAGAACTGTAGTTGCAGACAGCGTGGTGAGCTGCCCCATGGCTATTGAGAATCAAGCCTGAGTCCTCTGGAAGAACAGCCAGTGTTTCTAACAATTGATTCATCTCCCTGGCCCATTCTCTCTTCATTTCTATTTTTGAGATAGAATCTAATTATATTTCTTCCTTCTCTTTTCTCCCTCCAAACCCTTCCATCCACTCCTTCTTGGTCTTTTTCTAATTCATGTTCTCTTTTCCCAGGTGCTGCATCCAGGGTTTGACACATTAGTCTCTTGAGAAGTGTTGAAGAGAGCAAATTTTCTTCTCATACTCCAAGTTCCAGGAGAAAGAGACACAGGTGAGGAAAGCATAATACTAGGAGGAGGAGATAGAGCCTCTTAGGATGAAGTATGGCTGACATGAAGCCTTGGCACCTCTGGGTCCCAAAGAAGTAGTGAATAAGCAAGCCAAGCCAGGGTTTATGTCATCTGTAAAACCCAAAGACAATCTGTTAGCAAAACACTTCTAGTTATAATCATGTGTGAGTGTCTTTTCCTGCTAAACAAATCAGTTTGATGAAGAAGAACTTTGTTTTAAAATAGAAATAAATGTCATCCATGTCAACATCACTCTGGAAGAAAAATACAAGCAATTCAGTGCATACCATCCCAAGTTGAAGCCTGCCAAAACTGGACAGATAAGAACTGAGAGGGCAATACGATGGCAGGGAGAACAGGGTGATTTCAAGGAGAGGATCAGGAGGAGGCTATGACTCTGGGGCCTCTCTACAGGTGGTTAGGGCCCTTGTTCTTCATATATAGAGCCAAGCTGGGAAGGGCAGAGAGCTGGGTCTGGCCTGGGAATTTAGGAGCAGCTGATGAGCATGAACTGTGTCAGACATTACACAGAGCCTGCTGGGTTGCTAACCTGTCCTCCATAGACATATCCCCCTTCTGAACCTTAGAAATGACAGAGAGAGAGAGAGAGAGAGAGAGAGAGAGAGAACATAAATAACTGGTGTTGAAATAATGTTCAAGTGGAAATCTAAAGAACTGGATTCCAGATCCCATTACTTCTCACTGGCTTATGATGTAGGCATAGTATCCAGAAGATGCAAAGTATTCAGATGCTGATCAGTTAAAGGAAAGGACGGAACTGGATTGGATCCTTAAATATTCCACATGAAGCAAACGCCCCATCACTATTGCTGAACATAGCAGACACTACCATTCTCTGCTTCCCTCCCAGACCTCAGTTCTATGGGACTGGCAGATACAACCTGCCATCTTTGACTGGACATCTTTATATGGCATTTTTACTTTAGTCTTATAGGAATTCAGATCATTTGTAGATCTGTTGAAGACAGTGTTGATGAGGTGGAAAACCAAAGATTCCATAAAATCAGGAGAAGGCTTTTGATGGCTGTGGTAAACTCCTTGACATTTTGGACACACTTCAATGCCACTGCTATGATGATGCCCTGGACTCCTTACTAAGCTTGGTCAAGGAACATTGAATAGCAGGGGAGACATGAAGGAAAAAAATTCTGGAGAAGAAAGCCCCAACATTTTTATGGGATAGAAACCTATGTTTTATGCCAGGATTTAATTGCATCCCATACAAGAAACACCAGAACAAAGGTGTTAGGAAATTGGCAGCAGTTAGTTTATGTGAGTTTGGACAGGAATGTGTCTTTCATGTACCTACAAGGAAGGACTTTGAAGTACATGAAACTTGACTCTGTCCAATTTTATTTCAGAAAATATGACGGTGAGTTTAAAGGCGGGATGGGGTGGGGTGGTGGTATATCTTCCCCAGGCTGATCTAGACTGGATGACCTTGAGCACTGTCCTGTGCTCCGAGGACCTGGTCACTGCTTTCCTTTGTAGCTACTACTGGCCTTCCGTCCTGGAGCCTGGCTGCTGGGTGCTTGAGACCAGTGTGGTAGCTGAAGAGGACACCTTTTTTAATGAGGAGCTTAGAAAGCTAAGTCACACCCAAGGAATTCAGCCTTTGGAATTGTGAACGAGAATTCTCATGAAGACCCACATTCCTGTCACAGATTCCTCTTTGTTTATCAGTTCACTTGGGCAGGTTCTCTCCCCTATCTGGCATTTCCATGACAGACATTTGCCTGTTATGTTCACAGTCTCGGAACAAAGGCATGTTAAACCTTTTGATGTTGGGACATAAAGTTGTCATCTACAGAGTTCACCCACAAAAGCAGCACAGTTGAGCACACACATACACACACACACACAATGTCTGGTAATTTCTAAAGTAAGTTTATAATATTATGTTGGGTCACATTTATAATTAGTCTGGGGCACATGTAGCCTGCAGGCTATGGGTTAAGGTTAGGCACTCATTGAAGGACAGAATCCATTCATATGTTCAAGATTGCAATCATCTAGATAAAAGTTTACTGGATGCCTGGACTTCCTCCCCTCCCCGGGCTTTGGAGAAAGGAATCTGAAGAAAAGGACAAGGATGGGGGTCCTACTTAATGCATCAGTTCATTCTTATCAAGTGTCCTCATGCTCATTGTTTGGACTTCAAGTCTGCCTGTTGAAGTGTCTTTACTTGGGCTTATCGAATGAAGAAATAGGGTTCACAGAAATAATCAGCCCCAGTCCAGTAGGCGGTAAAACCCAGACCTTTACAAAGTGCTTCACTGGCACACCCAGCAGCTGACCACACTTTGTTTCCTTTAAGATGAACACAAGCGCCAAGATCTGACAAAAGTCCTCTGGGATGAGAATGTCTTGTGTGTGGTTGCAAACTTTCTTCTTCTCCTCCTCCTCCTCCATCTCCTCCATCTTCTCCTCCTCCATTTTCTTCTTCTCCTTCTCCTCCATCTCCTTCTCCTCCTTCTCCTTCTCCATCTTCTCCTTCTCCTCCTTCTCCTTCTCCATCTTCTCCTTCTCCTCCTTCTCCTTCTCCATCTTCTCCTTCTCCTCCTTCTCCT
>PVIH01001947.1:0-47319 GCA_004025045.1 Sigmodon hispidus
TGTGTGTGTGTGTGTGTGTGTGTGTGTGTGTGTGTGTGTGTGTGTGTGTGTGTGTGTGAGAGAGAGAGAGAGAGAGAGAGAGAGAGAGAGAGAGAGAGAGAGAAAATAGGAGCCCAGAGTTGATGTGGGTATCTGAAGCTGACCCTGGAGCTTGTCTCTGTCTCTCAAATGCTACAATTGCACACCTGCCCAACTCTTAAATGGGTTCTGGGGATCAGAACTCTGGTCTTTGTACTAGTGTGGCAGGCACTTTGTTTACTAACCATCTCCTTACAACTGCGCTTGACATTTCAACTGGGAGACTTTAGAAAAATTCAATAGCTAGCATTTTGCAGGTTGAGGTAGCAGGAGAGGCTGCTCAGCACTAGCTGCATCCCGGGTGTCCCTCCTGTCCTGCCTCTCTACAGGGTACCCGACTCCATGTCCTGAAGGAGAGCGTGTGAACCCTCCCATTCCTGGTTTTCCAGCCCTTTTTAGTGTTGGAAACAGTAGGTTTCATATAGCTCAGTTCTCTAGACTGGGAAACTGTTAGTATTGTCAACTCAAAAGCATAGCTCTCCTCCAAGACGGTGAGAGAGAGTTCATTCTGGAGCCGAAAACAAATGACGGTGAACTGTGAACACAGATTCAAGTTACTCCAAATGCCATGTGCCAACATGGCAGTAGTTTTATGAAATGATTTTTTTAAACTTTATTTATTTATTTATTTATTTGCTTTGGTGTTTGCCTGGAACTGGAACTACAGACAGTTGTTAGCTGCCATGTGGGTGCTGGGAATCGAACCCGGGTCCTCTGGAAGAGCAGACGGTGCTCTTAACCACTGAGCCATTTCTCCAGCCCCGATTTTTGATGGGAACAGCAAGTAGGTGGGTTGCGGTAAAGCAAGGTCTCTGTGATACATTTTAGATGGTATCTGATGACATTCTCAGGCTCTGGTTTAGTGGAAGCTAGAACTATGCTTTTATAGTATAGTCATGAGCATGGTAGGTAACATACAAGTTAAAATGTCTATATAGGGGCCGAGATAGTCCAGAATAACTGGCTCCCAACCTGTAACATTCTTGGCTTCTGCAAATTAGTCTCCTCAGCACACTCTTAAGATAGGCTTTGATGCAGATGGTAGAGAAGGTGCTGTCTTAGTTACTTTTCTACTGCTGTGACTAAACACCACGACTGCGGCAACCTATAAAAGAAAGTGAAAGACCCTTAGAGACCCCAGTGTCAAGAACTGACAACAGACCACTGGCTGCAAATAGCAAGAGGTTTTTAATACTCACACAGGTGCCTGCAGGCGATCAGCAGCTTCAGCTAACTGAGCGTGCCGGGCACAAAGAACAGTCCCCTTTTATATGGAAAAGAGGGTCTCATCAGCTTAAACATAGTGACATACATCTTATTGGTTACTTTAAACCGTGCACAAAGTTCAGCTAAGGGACAGGGTTGTGAATCATATACATAGTTCAGCTAAGGGGCAAGGCTGTAAGGTTCTGATGGGGTCCTGTAAATTATATGTATAGTTCAGCTAAGGGGCAAGGCTGTAAGGTTCTGATAGGGTCCTGGAAAAGCTGCGAACATCTGGTTTGGGTTAAGATTAAACACTCCCAGCTCTTTCCCCCCTGTAGCCTCCCTTATCTCTTTTTCCAAATGGCTTCCATCTGACAATTCTCAGCTTAATTGGCGACTTGCCCTCACGTTGACTCTTGTTAATTGGCCTTGTGGAAAATTTGCGCTGGTTGGGTTGCTTAGGGTCGGGGTCTTTCAAAAGCATTTATTGGGAGTGCATAGTTCCAGAGGGTGGCATTGGGCAGGCAGGCATGGTACTGGGACAGTTGCTGGGAGCTCACATCTGATCCACAGCACCAGGCAGAGGGAGGGAGGGAGGGAGGGAGGGAGGG
This sequence comes from Sigmodon hispidus, assembly GCA_004025045.1. NCBI lineage: Eukaryota > Metazoa > Chordata > Mammalia > Rodentia > Cricetidae > Sigmodon > Sigmodon hispidus. Next base: position 1,896 of record PVIH01001947.1, read on the forward strand.
AGGAAGGGAGGGAGGGAGGGAGGGATGGAGGGAGGCAGGGAGAGAGATGGATCACCAGGTAACTGAGAATGGTATGAGCTTCTGAAACTTCAAAGCCCACCCCTAGTGACCCAGCTCCTTCAAGCACATACCTCCTAATTCTTGCCAAACAGTCCCACCCACAGGGGACCAAGTATTCAAATATATGAGCCTATGGGCCCATTCTTATTTCCCTATTGGGAATAGTAGACCCTCAGGTTTCCTGCTTATCAGAACATGGCTAGGAAGGTTGCCCTGTTGCTTATAAAAAAATAGCTAATGTAGCATGTTCATCCCAATTGTGGGAAAGGAATAACCAAACCAAATCATCAGCTCGCAGCCTTAGCCTGCAGTGCATTGGCCTCATTGCACGTAACTGCACCATTTCTGATGGGTACACAGCAGTCTTTACCAGCAAGCTTTGCAGGTCATCCTGGGAGCCTCTGATTTTGGGAAGAACCGTGGTTTCTGTACCTGTGCAAAAAAGAGGCTTCTCCATACTCTGACAGCTTCCATCAGATTGCCACCTACTCTTGGGCTTGCACTCATCTTTTTATTTATTTCTATAGTTTATTCCTCTGACTTGGAAAGCAAGTCTTCTGCTGTGGATTTGAAGGACTAGGAAAAAGTTGTAGGGGTGGATGGAGGACAGGGGACAGAGAGGGGACACTGACAAGTGGGCCCAGGCACAGCCCCTTTGCTATCAGCTCTCTATCAAATCTTTCTGCAGATGTTGAACATCAGGAAGGCTAGTCCCTATACCTCATGAGGGAGTGTTCCTCAGCTGTTGTGCCTGAGGTAGTCTTTGCTATCAGGCTTGCTACCCAGGCTTATCACATGATACTAATGAGCTGATGCACATTATTGAGGCTGGAGACTGTAGACACTCTCATCTTGGAGGCCAGGCACTTTCCACCTGGGAAACTTAGCTCTGGGGTCCCTCTCCTCCAGCCCTTTACAGATAGCTGTTACAGTCAGGCATCGCTCACCAGTAGGATGAGTTCTGAGAAATGTGTCCAGTCAGTTCACGGCTGTGTACGGGCTCAGACAGCCACAGTGACACTTGATATAATCTTAGGAAACTGCTGCTCTATCTCTCCATACTTCGTTCCACTCCTACAGAACCTCAATGGGTTTGTCAAAGTACAAAGTTTAGTAGAAAGGGGGTTACTGATAACAGGACAGCAGACTGCTGAGATGGCTCAGTAGATAAATACTGCCAAATCGGACACCCTAATCTCAGGCTCACTCAGGGTAGGAAAAGAGAAATAACTCCTGAATGTCCTTTGACCCCTGTATGTGAGCCATGGAACGTGTACACACTCTCTCTCTCTCTCTCTCTCTCTCTCTCTCTCTAAATTTTTAAAAAGATTTATTTATTTATTTATTATGTATACAGTATACAAAAGAGGGCACCAGATGTCATTATAGATGGTTGTGAGCCACCATGTGGTTGCTGGGAATTGAACTCAGGACCTCTGGAAGAACAGTCTGTGCTCTTAACCTCTGAGCGAAAACAGAAGGAAGATGGATGCTCAACACAACTGTTAGGTGGCCACAGTGCTCCTTGCTGCCATTTGTGGAACCTCTTGAGGGTCAGCAGAGCATGTAACATCTATGTAGAAACACTCTGAGTGGTTTAAGAAGATACATCTCTGCCTTTGTTGGGTTTGCTAGAGGAACAGAATTTATAGAGGGGATTTATTAGAATGACTGCTTACAGACTATGGTCTAGAATGAGGGCAAGCATCGAGGGAGGGAGGGAGAGAGGGAGAGGGAGAGGGAGAGGGAGAGGGAGGGAGAGAGGGAGAGAGGGAGAGAGGGAGAGAGAGGGAGAGGGAGAGAGAGAGAGAGAGAGAGAGAGAGAGAGAGAGAGAGAGAGAGAGCGCCTTCTCTGTCCTTTATATTGCCAGCAGAAGGTGTGGTCCAGATCTCAGGTGCATCTTCCTATCTCTAAAGAGCTGAAACAAAGGTGTCTTCCCTCCTGGAAAGATCTGGATTAAAAGTGGACCTTCCTACTTGTAATGATTGAATTGAGGAAAAATTTCTCCCAGCACCTTAGCTGCTTGGGTTTTAGTTAATTCCAGATGTACACAAATTGACAACCAAGATCAGCCATCACAGAAAGTAAACAACCAAAGGAAAGGTGCTGTGGCTGGCAGATGACTATAATCTGAGAACTGCACACAGAGGACAGACTTAGAAAGGGTGTGAAGAAAGCCTTCGCTTAACCTGTTTCCAGGCAGCCCTTTGCCTTTCTTTTCTTCCAGCTACTGAAGGCCACCCTCTGTTGGCCCTTCACTGTCTTTTGAGGGAGGAGGAGTGCACTGAGGGAGACACTATGTAGCCCCTGGCAAGCTTGGAGATGGCTGTAGAGACCAGATTGGCCTTGCATTTACAGAGATTCCCCTGGCTCCATAGAGCTGGGATTAAAGGCATGGGCAATCCATGCCTGAGTTGTTTTACTTTTTTTGGCTGGTGTACTTTAAGTGTGCTTTTTAATGTCACTGTTATCTACTTTACCTATTGGGGGTTTGTGCTGGATCCCTTGCTTACTCCTGACCATAGCTGTATTTTCTTCTGAGAGTTCTCTAGTTTAAACCCCATATTTACATCTTTGATTCTAAATGTGTGTTTTGAGGCTGCATCCAGCTTTGTTCTTTTGCATGTGGAGAACCCTTTTCCCAGCACCATTATATGAGCAAACAATTTTTCCTCATTGGATTATTTTAGCACCATGTCAAATATCAAATGACCCCAGGTTTATCTTTGTATTCAGCTCTATTGCTTCGGTCTGTAACTTTATTTTATATTTTCACAACCCAGTGTTGATTACTATAGTATTGTGTTAAGTCTTGAAATTTGAAAGTTTGATTTCACCTGTCACCTGGATAGGATCTAGAATCATCTATGAGAACAGCCTCTGAGTACACCTGTGAGGGATTATCTAGATTGGATTTCACTGAGGAATCAATACTGGCTTGACTTTTGGAAGGAATTAAATAGCAAGGTAAGGACAGGCACTCTCACTTCCGTCCCCCCACTGTGGATACAATGTGAGAAAGCTAAGTGGGGGCATCTCCAGCTCATCACTGTGGATACAATGTTTCAAAGCTAAGGGGAGCCTCCGTCCCCCACTATGGACACAATGTTTCAAAGCTAGGGGGGAACTCCATCCCCCACTGTGGATACAATGTTTCAAAGTGAAGGAAAAGTCTCCATCCCCCACTGTGGATACAATGTGACTGGTGTTTCATGTTCTTTCCATGTGACTTCTCTGCTGTGATAACTAAACCTTTGATCTGTGAGCTAAAATAAAGACTTGAAGTGGTAGTGGCTTTTGCCCTTAATCCCAGTGCTTTGGAGGCAAAGGCATCCTGATATCTGAGTTCGAGGCCAGCCTGGGCTACATAGTGAGTTCCAGGACAGCCAAAGCTTAATAGAGAAACCCTGTCTCGGGGAGGGGGGGGAATAAAATAAAAAAGGCTTTGCCTTCGTAGGTGTCATTGGGTCTGCAGGTAAAACAAAACAAAACACAGATACAGAAGCTTGCATTTTTCTAACTTAATACTTTTAAGGCTTGTTTTTGCTGTGTGGGGTCCCTTGAATTTGTAAGTGAATTTTAGGATTGACTTTCAATTGCTACAAAAATTGAGGGCCTGGTGTGGTAGGACTAGTCAACATTTTTAGTACTCTCAGGAGGCTAGGGCAGGAGAATTTAAAATTTAGTCAGCATGGGATGTATAGTAAGAATTTGCCTCTACCCCTTCCCCCCCAAATCAGCTGATATTTTCATAGGGAGCACATTGATTCTGAAAATGGATTTACAGTATTGTTGTATTAATTTTAAGTTTTCGGGTCTATAAGCATGGGACACTTTTTGTTAGGTTGTCTTTAATTTTTTCCATGTTTATAGTTTTGGGGGATTATGTTCTGGTTTTCTTTTGTTGAATGCATTTTTCAGTTATACTGCTAGTGAATAGCTATGTAATAAGGTTTTTGAGTGCTAGCCTTATATCCGGTAAACATGCTGGACTTGGTCGTAAGTGCTGATTGTTTCCTAGTGAATTCTTTAGTTGTTCTGTAAGTAGAGATGTTCTCCCTGTGCCCTTCATCTCTTTTTCTCTTTTTGAATGTCCTGGCAGCTCCTTTTCTGCCGTGCTGTGCAGGATGTTGAGAGCTATGCACTCAGGAGGCAGGGGCAAGTGGATCTTTATGAATTCAAGGGCAGCCTTGTTGGATATTTGTATAATGTGAGAAGACGCATTTGCTGTGACTGATGTAATTGAAAAGCTAAATGGCCAGTAGGTAGAGCAGGAGATACGGGACTTCCTGGGAGAGAAAGGAAGAAGCATCTAGGAAGAAGCAGGATGGGTGTGCTGTGCGACAGACCGTAGATTAATAGAAATGGGTTAGTTTAAGTTATAAGCTATTGTCTGTGGCTGGCTCTAGGGGGCTGTTGCTTAAGATGGCTTTCATCTGTAAAAGATGCTAGTTTGTGGAGTGTTTTTCTCATAAAGGGTAGTGTATCTTATCTAACGATTTCAGCATCTCTTACATCAACTGTGATGAGCATGTGATTTTGGTCCTTTATACTATTACTGTGATGCTTTGTAGTGATAGTTCTGAATGCTAACTCCTCCTGCCCTCCTCAGATGAGTGTGCAGTTTACTAAACACTGTCTTTTTTTTTTCTCACTACAAAATGAATTTTCATGATATAGTGAGGGTCACTTTGAACTCCCCATTCTCTTGCCTCAATCTTCTAAGTGCTGAGATTGCTGGTGTTTGCAGATATATCTGACCATATAATAATAGTTAAAATAATATTCATAGATAATTTACTAATATTTTGCTGAAGATTTTTATGTGTACAGTCACCAGACAGTTATTTCTAGATTGTGTGTGTGTGTGTGTGTGTGTGTGTATGTGTGTGTGTGAGAGAGAGAGAGAGAGAGAGAGAGAGAGAGAGAGAGAGATATCTATTGTTCTTGTAGTAGAGTAGTATTGGCCTCTCAGACTGAATTTTGGTTAATATTGCCTAATCTTTGATTTTTTTTTTAAAGCATCTGTGAAGAATTGTTACTCATTCTTCTTTCACCAGCAAAGCCATCTGGGTCTGAGTTTTTCCATGTGGGTGGTTTAAAACAATCTTATTAAAAATATTTTCAGATTATTCTTCAGTCATTGTAAGGATTTGATGATTTTCTGGGGGTTGGTTCCTTTCATTTATGCTCTCTAATCTGTTGGCATATAGTTAGTTACACACTGTCACACTATAACCTTTTTTTTTAAAGATTAATTTATTCATGTATACACCAGAAGAAGGAATCTGATCCTACTACAGATGGTTCTGAGCCACCATGTGGTTGCTGGGAATTGAACTCAGGACCTATGGAAGAGCAGTCAAGGGCTCTTAACCATTGAGCCTTATCCCAGCCCCCAAAATCCTTTTAATCTTTTATGGCTGCTAATAATAACTGCCATTTTTCTCTTTCCTTTTCCCCCACAGTGCTGGGTTTAATTGCTTTAGATGCTTTTTTACTTTAAGGACCTGAGAGTTGGCTTAGCAGTCAAGGCTGCTTACTGCTGTTCTTGAGGACCTGAGTTCAGTTCCCAGCTGTGGGTGCCTCCTATCTACTAACTCCAGCATGGGGGTCCGGATGTACTCTTCTAGCCTCCATTGGCGTATGCACTTATTTGCACTCCCCCATATACACATAATTAAAAATCACCATAAAATACATTATGAAAGCCTCTTTGCTTTAGAGATCTTTATATAAGGATCTAATTCCTTTTTCTGTTTGCTTGTTTCCTTGAGGCAGGATCTCGCTAGGTATGTAGCATGACCTTTTTTTCCTGCTTAGCATCCCCTTTGCTGAGCTGAGGTAACAGGAATGGTCCAACACTCATTTATTTATTTATTTATTTTATTTTCAAGACAGGGTTTCTTTGTGTAGCTCTTGCTGTCTTGGAACTCACTATATAGAAAGGCTGTCCTTGAACTCAGAGATCCACCTGCTTCTGCTTCCCAAGTGCTAGGATTGAAGTCATGTACCACCACCGTCTGACCCTAACTCATTCTTAAAGATCATATAGTACTCCATCATTCATCTGTTAAGGGCTGTTGTCTTAGAGTTACTCTTGCTGTATAACCAAAGCCAGTCAGTCAGGGAGGGAGGGTCTTTTTTTAATTTTTTGGTTGATGCTTTATCACCATAGGAAGCCAGGATAAGAACTCAAATAGGGCAGGAACCTGGAGGTGGGAACTGATTCAGAAAGCCATCGACGAGGTTTGCTTTTTGGCTTGTTCTCCATGGCTTGCTCTGTCTGCTTTCTCATAGAACTTAGATCCTCCATCTCAGCGATGATTTCCACCCACAATGGGCTGGGCCGTCTCCATCAAGCACTAATTAAGAAAATGTCCTGCAGGCTTGCCTACAGCCCATCTTATGAAGGCATTTTCTCAACTGAGTTTCTCTCTCAGACAGCTTTAGCTTACGTCAGGTTGATAAAAAACTAGCCAGCACAGCTGTTACCAGAAATAGTGCCTTTGGTTCCTTCTTCTGACATAGTTGGGCGGTTTTGCCATACACAAGTCTTCGTTTTTTGATGTGAACAGACTCATTTGTTTTGGGCCTCTGGGAGTCAGGTCTGTGCTGTCAGAGGCATTCTCTGCTGTGATAAGTTAGACTCTTTGAAGACTCAGGAGACCATACCTGTGGTTTCCCTCAAGTAGTGTGTTCTGTTGTATTCTTAGAGGATGACAAAAGCAGGAAAGGCCATGTATGAGAGATGCAGTAGCCAGTCAGGCCTGAATCTGTGTCTCTGCACTCTGCAGGGTGCAGGGGGCTTGTTTATGACATCTGGTGTTTATCCAGGGCTGGGGGGGGGGAGTGTACTGCAGTTCCATCACGAGGAAGGCTGAGGCAGATTCCTGTGATAGTGGTGACACACGCCTTAATCCCAGCACTCGGGAGTCTGAGGCTATGAGTTCAAGGTCAGCCTGGTCTACAGATTGAATTCTAGAACAGCCAAGACTGTGTACAGAGAACGAAAAACAACAACAAAAGTAATAAATTAAAAAAAAAAAATAGCAAACCCAAATTACCCATCCAGCCAGTTAATGTAGTGTTTGTCTTCTTAGCAACAATGGTCCTTCAGCTCCTCACTGACTCAACACCCTGAGGTCCTTTCCCGATACCTCCTGCTTCTTGGACCTTCCTCCTCCTCCTCTCACACTCACAGAGACCCTAGAGACCTTGTTGAAAGTGTGCATGTCACCATGGCTTCTCTTCTCTTCAGGAGGCATGAGCCCTTAGTGTCTCCACTGAGGAGATCACATAGACTTATGAAATCTCTAGGCTAGTGGATGTTCCCTGTCAAGCCTAGCTGGGGTGCATAGATTGCTGATTCTTAATTCTAATCAGCCCCCTGGTAGGGGGATAGCCTCTGCTTACAAAATGTGAAAATGATGTATGTGACAGAAATTTTGAAAAGAACCAAAGGCCTGGTCCTGACTAGACAACTGTTCTGTAGAAGGCTGTGGTGTCTCGTATCCTCTTGATAACATCTCTGGAGGGTGTACAGTGCAGACACATACTTCAGGGCAGTATGGGAAGGTAGTATTTGGGGTAGACCCCTCAGGTTTTAAATAAAGTGGTCAAACACAGGGGGACATCTCACATTCAAACCACAACACTGCCATTATGGAGTCTGCAAAATTAGTTGTACTGCCCTAAGCATCTCCTGGCCCTACTTGCTCATTCTCTGTTCCCCCCATCAGTCCTAACTTCTGGCAACCAGATGGTCAGGACGGATCTTTCTTATGGTCTTTCCAGTGTTGCTTCTTCTAGGGTGTTGGGACATTACATAAGACTGGCTTCTCTTAGTGATGCCATTTACAGTTCCTTCATATAGCTTTTCATGGTTTGACGGCCCCTTTCTCTTTATTGCTCACCATTATACTCCTGTCTAGTTATTATTATAGATATTACCCATTCATCTTCTGGAAGACACCTTGCCTGTGTGCATTTGAGGGTGACCATGACTAACGCTACTGTGAACAGTAATGTATGGGGTTCAGGAAGCATGGATGTTCTCGGCCGTTTTGGTTAGACGTCTAGGACCATAATTATAGGGTGGAGACAAGAGTTGTATTCTCTTCCTGTTCATAACATCCATTGTCTTGGTGACAACTGCCCTCCTTACCTATGACATCCAGACCAGCTCTGCCTCTGCCAAGAGGAGGCTCTTCACAGGCAATGTCCCTACAAATCTGAGAGAATGTTTTATAGCACACATCTCTTTATCATGTTTACTGGCCTCCCTTCTGCCTGGTCCATGTTGAACTGTTTTGTTCTGTATGGTGGTATGAATGACTATCTTAATTCTCTCTGTCTCTTACCCTCCCTCCCTCCTCTCTCTCTCTCTCTCTCTCTCTCTCTCTCTCTCTCTCTCTCTCTCTCAACAACTCAGGCTGTTCTGAAACTCATTATATAGATTTTGCTGGGCTCGAACTCACAGAGATTCTCCTGTCTCTGACTTTCAAGTGCTGGGATTAAAGTTGTATGCCCAGGCCAGGGATAACTCACCCCTGTTGTGATCATTTGGTTTTGGCCTTTGTATTGTGGCAGAATCTGTATAACTCAATGCTTTTGATTCTAGCTATGTTGTGATTCATAGGCATTTAGATTTCTGTTCTGGGGCAGCCAACAGTACTGTGTCCGTCTGAGGATGCGATTATTTTAGAAGAGAGATATACAAAATCAGCCTGAAAATCTGTATGTCTGTTTGTAAACTTAAGTTAGATCTTGCTATAGTCATACACTCCAAAGCTCAATAGCTATGGACAATCTTTGTTAGCATACATATATGTTACATTGTTATATAGCCATATATATATATATTGACTAGAAACTAGTCCCCTGGTAGCTGCAGGAGATACTGGGTAATGTAGTTTTACTGTGTAGTCACATGGCTACATTTAGCTGTAAGGGAAAGAACAGTGAATGTCGTCTGTATGCTTAGGAATAAGGGGATATAGGTTTGATCTTTGAGTAGTGTTCTTAGTCATAGTCAGTAAGGTTATTGCCATGCAAAGTGTTGTCTTTGATGGATTGTATGACTGGTGTTATCAGTTTTTGTTCTTGATGCTTTTTGGCACAGTGAGTTTTTTTTCCTTAAAATTATTATCATGTGTGCACTGTGTGTGTGTGTGTGTAGGTCAAAGGATAACTTTCAGAAATCACCTTCTTTTCCTACTTCTATGTAGGTTCTGAGGTTCAAATACAGGTTATCAAGATTTCAAAACAAGTACTTTACCTGCTGCGCTGTCTTGCTGGCCTTATGAAAGCATTTTTTCTATGTTATGCTTCTTCCTTACTCAATCTTATTCTTTAATACTTTATTTTTTAAATATTTTTTAATACAAATAGAGATTTCTGTAATAAATCTGGACTACCAGTTTGTCTTAGGGTTTCTATTGCTGTGAGGAGACACCATAACCACAGCAACTATTATAAAGGAAAAACATTTGATTGGGGTGGTTTTCATTTTCAGAGGTTTAATCCATTATTATGGTGATGGGATGCACATAGACATGGTGCTGGAGAAAGACCTAGGAGTCTTACATCTTGACCTGTAGGCAACAGGAAGTGGCCTGAGACACTGGGTGTGGCTTGAGCATATATGAGACCTGAAAGCCCAACTCCACAGTGAGGCACTTCCTCCAGCAAGGCCATACTTACTTTAACAAAGCCACACTACCTAATAGTGCCCCTCCCTGTGAGCTTATGAGAGCCAGTTACATGCAGAGCCCCACACAGTTCTTTTATATATCGTTTTATAAATACTCACTCAATAAAGACACTGTGTAAAACTGAGGGGAGACTACCAAATGTCTTCACAATAATGAACACAGTTATGGTAGTCATATATTTTTATGATGTCAGGCCTCATGCGTCCTAGCTGTTGGTTTGAAGGTAACTGTCACTTGTGGCTTTGATGGTCTGCTTTTGTTTTAAGAAGGAAAGGGTGTGAAATGTGGGCATTTCTCCACCAAAGTAGCAAGTTCAAAGAGCAATGCTATAAAGTTCAAGGTGAGGACATCTTAAAAATAAAATTCAGGAATAGAGTGGTAGCTTGTCCCTCACACTTTTCATTCATTTCTTTCTTTTGAGATGGTCTGATGTGACTCAGCTAGGCCTCAAGCTCATGGTGTAGCCCAGGCTGGCCCTGAATTCCCAACCCTTCTGCTTTTACCTACTGGGATTCCAGGTTTGTGCTGCTCCACCAGGCTGTGCTGTGGATGTTCTTACTGATTGAGCCCCTGAATACAGCTGGCCAGGTTGCCATATCTGTAGGGCTTGTTGGTATTTGGAGCATTTTGCTATGTATGCCTCAGCTTGCTGGCGACTGTTAAGGTACTCTCTCAAGGAGGAACACTATGTGAGGTTCTAGTTGGCAGGATGATCTAACCTGCTGTGTAAGTGTTGTGGAAATTTTCCCAAATGACAGGTAGGTCCACAGCTTCGTTTATTCCTCTCGAGTCTGACACTGGAGTTTTTGTAGCCCTGCTGAGGTCTCTTTAAACTCAGTCAGCAAATTGTTTAGCTCAGACAAACCCTTTTTATCTCCTGATGATCTCACCACAGAGACCACTATGCTCTCAAATACACCATTAATACCCTTAGACTTGCTTCCACCCCTTACTAGCCCTGAACTATTGTTCTTCTAGGCTCTTTTATATATTTATATAATTCCTGACTGCAAATTGTTACTTAGTAAGAAGGTAGGCAGGTAGGTATTCACACAACAGTTTGTGAATCATTGTTGTAGGAGAAAAAACACCTCTCCCCCCCAAACAAAACTCCTTTGGCTACAGAGTCTCTTATTTCCAAGCATATCTGTTTAGAAGGTGCTGAACCTGTATGCTAAGTTTTGCTGTAGGTCAGTGGGTCAGCTCTGGAACCCCCCCACCCCCGACTTTATGTATTAAACACTGCATTGGGACAGTTTAGGTCATTGGGGGTGTGCCCTTCATGGGGATGTTGGGACCCCAGCCCTTTCTCTTTCTCTGTTTCCTGGCTTTCAGTCATAAGCTCCCGAGGCTTGCTTTATCACTGTGTCACTCACTGCAGGCCTAGAGCCCTCTAAATCTATGAGCCAAAACTCTTTCCTCTAGAACAGAGTATCTCAGGTATTTTATCATAGCTACGGGACCCTAATGTAACAATGGACCCACATACAGACAGTACACCCATAAGTGTGTCCTACTTAGATGACTGAGGAGCTGGGTCAAGTGTTTCCTTCAGGCGATTTAGCAGTTACCAGGTGAAACCGGTCATGTGTGCTTTATTGTTGTATATGGGTATTTGCACACACACACAGTATTCTTATTTTCCAAAGTTATCTGAAAGGAAGTTGCATATGTTAGACCCCAGGTCTCTTAAGCTTTGCTTTATATTTCCCAGGAAGGAGGCTATTCCCTCAGACCGCATGGAAGAATTGACAGTTTCATGAGACTTTAATTAGATTTGTGGGCATATTCCAATTTTAGATTGTGTATGTGTGTGTATGTGAGAGAGAGGGGGGGGAAAGAGAGAGAGACTTGGCAAGCATTCTGCCGCAGAGCTACACCCCCAGCTCTTGTTTAGTTTTGAGACTGTGTCTCACTGTGCAGATTGGCCTTGATCTCTGTATTTCAGGCTGGTGTGGGATTGTCGTTGTCCTTCTGCATCACAGGCCTGCGGCAAAGTTGTATTTTCAAGTGTATCCATAATGGCCTTCATAGAATTAACTTTCCCCCTTGATTATAGGATGAATTCTACGATTAAGTATAATATTCAGTTAGCATTTTTTAGTCTTCTTAAATTTTCACGTTTTCACAGGGTTTATCTTTAACAAGGTGGCTGTTTTTCTTGCAGAATGCTTCCCCCCTCTTTCTAAGGGCTGAATTAAATGAGTATCTATACTATTGTTTTCCTTTTGAGAAGCCCTGTATGCTGTCCTTGAGGTACCTTTCAGAGGCCAGCCACAAAAGTCTCTAATTTTGGACATAATTTTCCAGTCTCTTTTTTTTTTCAATTTTTCATTTTTTTAATATTTATTTTTATTTTATGTGAATTAGTGCTTCACCTGCATGCACAACTGTGTAAGGGTGTCAGATCTTGGAATTACAGTTGTGGACTGCTGTGTGGATGCTGAGAATTGAACTCAGGTCCTCCGGAAGAACAGTCAGTGCTCTCAACCGCTGAGCCATCTCAGCCCCTCCAGTCTCTTTTTTAGTGTGTCACATTTAGAGAGTATTCTGATCTAGTGGAGTTATGCACTGACAGGTAGGCAGAAACTTAATTATTTGTAGTCATTTGTACTTTCCTCTCTTTCTCTTTGGAACTTTTACCGGGTTAGGCAGCTCACACTTCACTGGCTGCTCGCAGTTGACCTCCGCACTGTCCTTGGGCGCCCCCTGCAGCTTCTGCTCTGCATGAACACCTTTCTGAGCTTGTTAGACATCCACTTCTTTCTTTGGCTTCTTTTCACTCTCTCTTTAGTTAGGCAAATGGGGATCGTGCAGTGTGGCTTCTGGCAGAGTTGTTTGGTTGGAGCTGGAGAGATAGCTTGGTGGGTGAGACACTCACTGCCCATGGAGAGGAGCCAGGTCATGGCCCTCTGTAACTCCGTTCCCGGGGCTCCAGGGCCCTCTTCTGCCCTCTGGACAACAGGCTTGCGAGTGGTGCACAGACAAGTCTGCAGACAAAACACCCATACACATAACATAAAAATAAACACATTAAAAACTAAGTTTATTAAGAATATATTCTTGGAACTGGCATGTTGGTTCAGAGATTACGAACAGTTTTTATAAAGGATCTGGGTTTGACTCACAGCCTGGAGGCTTATCACCTCCTTGGGCACCAGGAACGCATGTGATATACACGTACGTGGAGGCAAAACTCTCATACACATAACATAATAAAACTAAAAAAAGTTCTCATTCTAAATACATATCCCTCCATTATTATGTACGCATGTATTATTCTGCACACACATGTTCCTTCTAGCATTTAAAACATCCATTCAGATGTTTGTATCTCTCAGATATGGTATTGCTTGTATGTCTCAGGTATGGTCTAAGATGAGCATCCCCTGTATGCATACCATTTGTAATAGCATATGAATTAATACAACTCAGTGAGTTAGCATTTAATAGGTAAAAATATATAGAAAAATCTAGCCTGGGGAAAAAAGTCTAGGACAAGTTGAAGAGGAATCGCTAAGTGCTTTGGTAAATAATCCAGTACTCAGAAGGCTGAGGCAGGCCCTTTTATGTTCAAGGTCAGCTGCACAAACAAACAAATAAACAAACAGATGAATGAATGAATGAATAAACAGATAGATAGATAAATAAACAAGCCAAAAACCAAGGGCTGGCGATGCATCACAGTGGTAGCACATATGTGCCTTTGGGTTTGATCCCCAATACCACAGGAACAAAAGAACATAAAAGTGGGAAAAATCCAGTTGGTTGAAACAGTTTCTCAGGAGTGGGAAGAAGAGGGGGAAGGTGGGTCTGCCAGGGACCCCAAGAGGAGAGCAGGATCTCTGTGGATCTGTAAAGGCTACTGCTGTTCCATGCAGGGGCCACATAATGCAGTGCCATCATCTCGCTAATTCTGTCTGGTCTAGCTGTGCAGGGAAGGAAACCTGGCCCCTCCCACCCAAACCAGCACCAAGCGGCTCAGGTTCTAGAGAATGTCACTGTCTTCTGTTGCTCAATAAGTATCAGGGACAACTGTCGACTGGGGCTCTTTGGTCATGTCTGCTCTTAGGCATACTTCTGAACAGCTCTGCATATCTAGGCCACATGTGGCACAAGGCAGAGAACAAGCCCTGCCTATGGTGGCCTCTCCTTGGAGTGCATGAGATACATGGTCTGAAATTCTTCAAGGGAAGGAGATTGTTATACAGACAAGGCAGATGAGCACTCTGGGCTGCAAAAACACTGCAGGTAGGTCTGAGAAGGGTGTGGTGGGAAAGAGACGGAGAGGATGCAAGTCTCATCGTGGGCAGCTCTTGAGGTACTGTGGACTGTAATCCATGTGAGGTCAGGCATGGGAAACTTAGGGGGAAATAACATATGAATGCAGACTTTGAAGTAGTTTTGGACAGCTCTGTGGAAATATCCATTGCCCAGGGCCAACTCGCTCTTGGGCCTGTTAGCCACACATGAGTTGGAAAGACCCGTGGGTCCTCAAGGCTTCCCTGGATGGTCTCAGGATCCTTTCTGAGTGTCCTTTTCTGTCATTGCTATCTGTCTCCATTGTATTGTAGGCATCATTCCCAGAATGGCCTTTATAACTTTCAACTGTCTCTTATTTATATGCCTGTCATTTTCATCCATTCTTAAATCCATCCATCCATCTATCCATCCATCCATCCATCTAATAATTAAGTCCAGGGCTGCACACATGATAGGCCAGTGCTTTCTATTCAGCTACACCCCTTCTCTTTATATTTACTTTTGTTTCATTAAACCCCTCAAGTTTGAAAAAGAAAAAAAGTATATAGTACATGTACAGGTTTATCATTCAGCTTTTTTATTGGTTGATTTCCAAACTACATTTCTGTTTTTTTATTTTTTCAATCCTGGTATCTAGATCTCGAATCTGCCATTTGAGGAACCCATCTCTGCTTTTCCTGGGGCTGCTTGGCTCTTTTCACCATTCTCAATGAATGTCTGGACTAGGTCTCCAGGGTAGTAGGAAGGAGAGCTATTTCCCAGAGCTGAGAGTCACGGCCCAGACCTAAAAAACCGGACTTAGCAGGTGGAGAAGTCAGGCTTGTAGACTGCTACTTAGATTCTTAGCCCTCATATTTGAAAATAAGGGTGTTTTCATTATGCACTGATGATAAGCCCTTTTTTCAGAGCAGGGCCAGCAGAGAGTAGAGATCTACTCTTTACAGCAGGGCTATTGAAATGAAAATGAAGTCTGGCTGACAGATGAGTGCTCTGTGTGTGTGTGTGTGTGTGTGTGTGTGTGTGTGTGTGTGTGTGTGTGTGGTGTGTATATGTGTGCTTGTGTGTGTGTTTGTGTGTGTATATGTGTGTGTGTGAGTGTGTGTATGTGTATGGTGTGTGTGTGTGCTTGTGTGTATATATGGTTGTGTGTGTGAATATGTGTGTGAGTGTGTGTGTGTGTATGTGTATGGTGTGTGGTGTGTGTGTATGTGTGTGAGTATGTATGTGTGTGTGAGTGTGTGCATGTGTGTATTGTGGATGGGGAGAGATGGGAGACACTAGAAGAATTTTTGAGAAGGGTGGCCAAGTCTTGAAGGAGGTATGATGTCGTCCAGCAGCAGCAATCTGTTTGCAGCAGTGCTTTGGGAACTGGCTGCAGCTTGAATGTCATGAGAGGTGGTGGGGCATGGCCTGCAATGGGGTGCTGACGGAGATGCTTGGATTGCATCTGTGACAGAGTAGTTAACCCTGTAACTGGTGTGGCTTCTGGAAGGCAAGCCAGAGAGGCAATGACAAACACTTTTCTGCCAGTGTCTATTCTAAGGACACAACTCAGACTGTGTCCTGTAAGAGTGAATGACATCATGGTCTGCAGGCAACCTGAATTTTTAAAGAAAAAAAATTATTAGTTTTGCATAGTGTCTTACTACATAGCCTAAGCTGGCCTGGAACTCATTAGTTAGCCAAGACTGGCCTTTGATTTGTGGTAATTCTCCTGCATCAGCTTCTCGGATTATAGGTATGAACTATTGTGTCTGTCTATGAGACTTCATTATTTCAATTAATATATAACAAACATTTAATCTAGTTTTATATATAAAAAAACACTTGTTGTTGCCAAAATTTTGGTCTCTTTAAGAAAGAAACTATAAAATAAACTCTTAAGAAGTTTAAGTAAAGCAAGGTTCCATAAGGTACATGAGACTAGCCAAAAAGAACAGAAAAAATCAATCATAAATTGACATGAATATACACAGACTTAGAGATTTTGTACTCTAGGCATAACACTAAAATTTTTGCTAGTAGTTAAAACATTTTGGGTTTCTAGGCTGGAGGATTTGCCCAGGGGTTAAGGTCCTTACTGCTTTTACAAGGACCCAAGTTTAGTTCCCAGAATGTACACAGTGGTTCATACTGGCTGTTACTCCAGTTCCAGGGGATCCTGTCATCCTGTTCCTGCATACATGTGGTGCTGATATTTGCACTCAGCCCCTCCCCCAATACAATAAAAACTTCAGGTCCTATATTTATATTTCAGGAATTATAAATGTATTTCAGAGATTATGTATTGAAATTTGGAAAGGTAAGACACTATTATTTGTTAGTGCTGTTTAGTTATTTTGTTTCCTTGAGACAGGGTTCCTGTCTGTATTTCAAGCTAGCTTTGTGGCAATCCTCCTGTCTCAGGTCTTTGAGTATTGTGATTATAGTATGAGCTACCATGCCTGACTTGTTTCCTATCTTTCCCTCCCCCCAAGTTTTTCTGTGTAGCTCTGGCTGTTCTGGAACTCTTTGTAGACCAGGCTGGTTTTGATCTTGGAGATCTGTCTACCTCTGCCTCCCAAATGCTGGGATTAAAGGTTTGCACCACCACCTGGCATATTTCCCCCTTTTAATATTAGTCCCAGCAAGGGCTTGTAGGTGCTGTTGGGACCACAGCAAAGGCCATTGTGAGTATAGGAAGTTTCTTCCTAGAGTCATGGGATGGAGGAAATAAACTTGGTGTTTGAAAAGTTTTACAGGTTCACCATGGCTCCCTCCCACTCCCTCCTACCATGGCTGCCCAGTGGGTGTGCCAAAGGAAACTTATTTTTAAGAACCCACAGGGTGTGACCTTTCATGAACAAAGAAGGCGCTGGAACACAGGGAAAGGGCAGAGGGAGCCCAGAGGGAGCACTGCAGGGGATGAGCTCAGCAGGAGCACAACAGAGCACCGTGGAAATGTAGAGAGCACGGTGGGAGCTGGCTTCACCTCCAGAGATGCCACATTCTTCCAAAAAAAGAGTCAGATTAAAGTTCTGACAATTATTCCAATTCTGCCTTAGAAAAAAGTAATGATGGGAATTTATCTTTATTTTTGTATCACGTTATGCTTAGAAAGCTGGTTGCTAACCAAGGATGCCAGGCATTCAGAATTTTGTGGTAATATAGGGTGCAAGAAAAGTATCACCCAGATGGCATTTGCTGGAGATTACTGACAGATAATCCTCCCTTGTCCTGGAAGATTAACTCTGCTCTGGCGAGGATGTGGTCAGCTGACTGGTCTGAAAAAAAATTGTATTTTTAAAAACAACCCTCCCAGTATCTAGTGTTTGTACATCTGAGTGGGGCTCCAGAGCAGGGGCCCTCCTTTGTGTACAGAAGAAAGTGCCACTCCCTCCTACCAGGTTGTTCTTTGTCCACTGAAATTAGCAACAGGTGGTGACTAGGGCCCTCCTAAGGGTTCTGGGAGGAGCCATTAAAAGATCTGCTTGTGAGGGTGTGAAGCCACACCTGGGCCCTGGAGTAGGGCAGGACTCCAGTCTCCCTGGGGCTGCACCGAGCAGAGGGAGCGGAGGAGGGCTGGTGATCCCCGAGTCCCAGGCCTGAGGAGTAATTCCAGGCAGCTGCATCGTCATGCTCTCCACTTTCATCAGGAATGGATTCTAGAGATATGGAGTTGTATGAGGATTACCAGTCCCCATTTGATTTTGATTCTGGAGTGAACAAAAGCTACCTCTACTTGTCTCCTAGTGGGAACATGTCACCGCCTGGTTCACCGATGCAGAATTTTGGTAACTATTTATTTTGTATAGTTCTATTTACTGTGATCAAGCTCAGATGTAAACTTTCAGGTTAGTGTGACGGTGTGCCAACATGCTGCTGTGTTCTAACTAACCTCTCTGTCTTAGTTCCACAGGGAGAGATACTTGGTTGTTAAATATTTAGAGTGAGCATTGGATTGTAAAGCTGGCACCATTTCTGTGTTCTTTAGAGGTCTGTGGATACATGTAGTGATGATTAATGACAAATGGAGGGGTCTGGAGACCCTAGGGTTAAATAGTTCGTACAGTTTTAAGACTTGCCTAATTTGTCTTGGTAAAGGATCTTTAGAAGTCCACAACACTCAGCCACCTTCAGAGCTGGTAGGAGTTGTCCTGGATTTTGTTTTGGAAGACCAAGAACCATTTAGACAAATACCTAAACCACAGAGTTTTTAGAGAAGAAAAATTAAGAATTTTTGTACCTTTGGAAGCAGTGTTCCTTCCCAGATGGTGGTGGCATGAACCTGTTCACAGAGCCAGAACCTGGTCATGGCTGTCTGAGTTGATTAGGACAGGACATCCCGAGGTAGGTTCTAGCAGAAATGGGGGGCAGCCTCAGCCATTGCCAGCTTGTAGGAAGAATCCTACTGCCCTGTTCACCAGGGCGAGTAGATGGCTAAACCAGCTCCTCTGTAATGAGTCAAGGAAGCAGCTAGGTTTTCCCAGAAGAAGTTAATTATTTCCTTACTGTGAAGAATTGGTTACATGTTGTTCTTTTTAAGCAGTAGAACTTGGGAAATTTAGAAAGTAGACAGTAAAGGATACACTGTGTAACCTTTTTTTTCTCAAAAAAAATTTATGTTTACAGTATACAGAAGAGGGTACCAGATGTCATCCCTTTTGCAAGCTTGACTTGAGGAGTGGGGTTGGATATTTGCAGACCACAGGCGTGTGCCAATATAACATGCTTCAGCTCTTGATTACAATGGTTGGCCATCTTTGAGATGTAGTTTGGATTTTCAGAGTGTGGCAAATGGTGACAGTTACAGTCTGGTCACTAGAAGCTGTTGGTATTGTTGCAGGAAGATGGGTCATGAGGAGGAAGAAGCTGTTTTGTTTTTTTTCTTTTCATTTTCTCACTTTCCTTGTCTGTGACCCACATGGGACCTCCAAGCTTCCCCATTACCCAGCACTTAAAAATGTGGCCTTGTTCTACCTTGTGGACACCTGAGGACCAGAGCAGTGCCCACAGTGGGGGAGGTAGAGTGTCAGGAAAGCTTTGAGAACCTGTAGAGGCCAGAGTGGCAGGTGAGCGCCGTCAGGGCTTCTCAGTTTCCAGCAAGGCTTACCCTGCATCTTTTAGGTCTCACTACTCTTCACCTCCCCTTGCTGTCCTAGTTCTAAGTGTGGCTGCCTTTCCGTATTCTCTGTCAAAACAGCAGCTGCTGTAAATGGGCGTGCCCCTGCAAATTTCTAAAATCTGTCTCCGATGTCCTTAGAAGCAGTCTGAAGCCTTTCAAGTGGTGGGGGATTAATGAAGTTCATTAATAAACAAATAAATAAAATTTAAAAGCTTAAAAATAAATAAATAAAAGCAAATAACTGGGGCTGGAGAGATGGCTCAGTGGTTAAGAGGACTGACTGTTCTTCCGTGGGACCTAAGTTCGATTTCCCAGCATCCACATGGCAGCTAACAACTGTCTGTAATTCCAAGATCTGACACCCTTATACAGTTACACATGCAGGCAAAATACCAATTCACTTAAAATAAAAAATAAATAAATAAATTTAAAAAAAGCAAATAACCAAATCACTAAAACCCCACTCATATACCTGTAAGTGCTCAAGTTGAATTTGCATTGATTGAAAAGAGGGATGGCCTTGAGATTAATACTTAAGAGTTTGTATGGCTTTTTGGACAGTATGTATTTTTTAAATAAGCAGGTAGGTTGTACAGGCAAAGAGGACCGACGTAAGAAGGTATCTTACTCAGATAGGTTGGGAGCATTTATCCTCTGATTTGTATCCAAACACAGTCTTGAGGGAAAGTCTCAGCCTGGAGGCTCAGTCAGTGGGCAGATGTTCTTAAGCAGTTTGAGTGGCGGGGATGAGGGACCCAGTGGCTGGAAGGAAAAGAGGATTTTTTTTTCTTTTAATCAGGGATAGAAGCACCTTGCAGTGCGCTTGTATACCCTTTGGTGCTGCTGCTCTATTCTGTTTCCCTATAGTGCTCAGCAGTACGCCTCCTAAGAGGCTTTCACAGTCTGTAGTTCAAAAACACCAATTTGTGATACATGTTAGAATCGGAAATAGAAATCTATGAAGTCTGGCACTTGGGATGCTGAAGCAGGAAAGTTGTAATTTTGAGGCCAGCCTTGGCTATATAGACTGTCACAAGCAACCACCACAACAAGAATAGACAATTACAACAATGGTAAATACAAATAAAACAAAGCAAATATCTATTGATCAAATGAATGAGCGGAATTGTCACAGATTAGGATACATCCTGGTTTGTTTGACAGATGTGAGCATGGATGAAGGAGAGATGTTCAGCATCCCCAATCTATAGCCTAGCTGGCTTTAGCACTCATTTTCCACATCTCAAGCCAGGGCTTGCTTTTCACTGTGCTGGGCCCAGCACTCAATGCATTTGCTCTGTCACAAAGCTGACACCCAGCCTCGGTTGCTTAGGTGACCACATCTTAACTCCTCTGGGGATGGATCTTACAGAACAGCCTAACCATTCAAGCATCTTTTCCCACCAAGGATTTTACTGTGAATGGCTTGTTGGTTCCTGTTTCTGTGCCACTGGGACCGGAATGATGTATTTCATTTTTTGTGGGTGGCTGTCAACACCATCTGTGTTAAGCTGGCGACCTTTCCTGCCTTTCCCTCTTCTGTTCTAGGAGTATTTGTGGGAATTTTTTTCTAGACAGTGTTTATGAGGAATCTCTTCCTCTTAGGAATTCTTGAGAAAAAGTCAGGAAGACACTGGTCTTTAACACCTCTGGTTCTTCTAGCAACTCCAGAAATGATGAGTAGTGAAAATAATCTGCCAATTGGGCTGGGGTTGTACCTTTGTGGTAGAGTCTTGCCCAGCATGCTAAAGGGCCTAGGTTCAATCCCTGAGACTGGTAGGAAAACAATAATAGTCTTGTTCTTCATGCTGCTAAATTTGAAACTCTGAAAAGTGTGATAAGGCAAGCTGAAATTCCTTAGCGCAGAGTTTATTTCTAATTCTGCTTTATTCTGTTTTCTCCCGTGTCATCCACTCCTAACTGCTTCCCACGGGTCTTGATCGCAGAGGTCTTAAAGAACGAACTCACCCATGCTTTACAGATTAAAACTAAAGGAGACATGAAGAGAACTCTGTCTGTGGGGGCGAAATTTAGCGATAGCACCCCCGAATTTCTCCACGGCTGACCTGTGTCCTTCAGTGGATGGTCTCGGCTAGCGGTTTGGTATTTGGTGTTGGGGGGATAATGGGGAAGGAGTGGAGATCCTCTGAAGTCACCAGAGACTTTCTTCAGCCCCCTCCCCAGATAAAATTCTCCCCCTTTAAAGATGAAAGATTTAATGATGTCATTTTACAGAAAGAGGCCGAGAGCCATTGGAAAATGTTACTGTGGTTTACCTGGGGGATCTTTCTTCATCCCCATCTGTGACATGTTTTGAAGTCACTTCACTCCTGAGTGAGACATTTCACCTGTTGGTCCCTGGGCCTCTAGAACAGCCTCACTGCTGCGGTACCCACTCTTCTCACTTTTCCTGCCTCAATAACCTGACATCACTCAGCTCTGCTTCTGCCAGATGAAGTGGCTCATTTCTTTAGCTTTCTTTCTTCCTGGCCACCTCCATGACAATCACCCAGTTCACTCCATCCTAAGGTTATTCTTCTCAATCTGAGGTAATCATGGGGACATGGCAGCCTTTGAGGACCCAAGTCTCCACAGCCCACGCTTCTGCTCTTGCAGCACCAGCTGCTGGAGACATCACCTCAGAGGACAAGTGTCAGATCTGCAGGTGCCTTAGGTCACTGACCTTCAGCCTGGGGCAGGTTTATCCCCTGTTGAAATTGGTATGGGTTCCAGGCGGCTTCTGACATCCAGAGGCTTGACACGCTACTTATGCAGCAGAGAGCCTCACCGTACCAGGTCATTTGGAAAACTTCTGTCATATCATTTGTGTCTCATCAGTTAGAGTTGTTCGAAGACGGGGCACCGGAAGTCCTAACAAGGCAGGCTTAGCCACCAGCCACCAGTTCTCATCATGACAAAGTGACAAATAATGGTTTAATCAGTGTCACCATATTGGGAAGAACAATTGAGATCTGTTCCCCCCACTCCCTCCCCAGGAGGGGTTGACATGAGTTTTAGGTTTAAACCACAGGCCGAGAGGATTGCATAACCAAGCATTCTTGATCTGGGTATGGCCCGGGCTACCACTGTCCAGCCATTGATAAATGTTTCCACTTTGTTCTGCAAGTTGTCAGCACTGTGTAAAATCATTCTGGGGGGCAAATTCTTCCCTGGCCAGACCAGGATTTTAGTCTTTGCCTTTCCCTGCCATGAAATTGCTACAGTATTAAAAAAAAGAAGAAGAAATTGCTGCAGTAAATCCCATTCCTTGGGGTGCATTATTTTAAGAGTCTGATAGTCAGAGGGGGGCCAGAAGTGTTTCTCTGTAGAATACTATTGTGCTTGCCGGGGTGATCACACACCTATATGGTGCTGGTGTGTTTACGCATACACTTTTGAAAATTGCAGCTGTCTTTGGGTAGAGCTCACAATGAGCTAGAAGCTGTAAGTAACATTTAGAGTCAGTTTTAAGAAAGGCAACCTTTGTAGGTAAAGGCAATATAAAAAGAAGAAAATGCTCAAGCAGAAAGTAGGTAGTGAGACCCGACTTGTTCCTTCGCCTCCCCTGTGGACTTTCTTGTAGTTCGTTTTTTCGGCAAGTGTTCTGAAGAGCTACAGTGTGCTAGATTCCATGTCTCAGAGACTGCTGACTCAAAGGCTTTGTCACATGTTGCCACAGCATCCTATTTCATATCTCATTGCTTTTCTTCTTTGTAAGTCATTCCTCATCTTGTTATCTTTGTATAGTGACATGTTTAAATGAAATGACTCAGCCTTGGTTGACCTAGAACTCACTATATAGACAAGGTTGGCCTTGATCTCAGATGTCTGCTTGCCCTACCACTGGGACTAATGGAGTGTACCACCATACCTGGCTGATTTTATTTTATACCTATTTGTTAAGACAGAGACTTTCTATGTATCCATGAATGGCTTGGAACTTGCTAGGTAGACTAGGCTGGCCTTGAACATGGGGTTTTCCAGCTGCTTTCACGTCCCAAGTTCTTGGTAAAGGGTGCACTGCCATGTCCAGCTTTGGAATTCTTTTTCAGATGTGGAATTGTATGAAAATGCCTTAAGTTCTAGTTATAGTCACTGTACAAAATCTTGAAGGGAAGCAGTCTTAGTCAGAATAAAGGGCACAGATCAGTTCAGGTGGAGGTCCAGGTTGGGGCATAAATCCACCCACACCTTTCATGCTGAGAAACCCCATCACACCACTACACTTGCTCATGGCTAGATTGCAGAACTTAGAATTCTATAAACTGAAAGGCTTTAGAGTCAGGCTTAGTGGTGCAAACTTGTAATGATAATGTTCAGGAGGCTAAAGCAGAATTCTTAGGAGTCTAAGGTCAGCGTGGGCTATATTGAGTAAGACACTGTTCTTGGCTCAAATTAATGGCGTGTGTGGTGGATGAGTGGTCATCTGTGGGAGAAGAGCGAGACACCTACTTTAACTAATATTAGGTAATAAAGTTTAAATAAGATATTAACATTTGTTCTGCTGTAGGCACACTGAGTTTTGAGATGAAGTGATATGGAGGTGATACTTGGGTGTATAGCCCGGAAGTGGTGCCGTGCTCAGGGCTGAATTCTCTGTCCTTCCCTGTCAGCAGCCTGCCTTCCCTGCCTCCCAGCTTCTACACTCTCTCACCACGCCAGAACCAACCAATCCTCATAAGTTTGCTGACAGCATTGCCGCAAGTCTGAGGCACTTTAGAGCATAATATGTTTTTTCAAAAAATTATTTTATAGGGCTATAATATGTTTTGACTTAAAAATCAGTGCTTTCTTGTCAATTAAATCTTCAGATTAATGCCTATTGCCGATTTCTTCAGTTATGTGTGATGGCTGTAATAATACTCCTGGGCGTATTTTTAAACAAAGCTGGTTTTTCCAAAATGCTCTCATTCGTGTTGTGTGACCGGAACTGCTTTTCATTTAGGAACACCTTAGGCCTGCTCTGTGTCTTCTCCCACACAGTGTCTGTGCTGTGCCTTGTTTAAATGAGGGGTCTATAAAGAGATCTGAATGGTCTAAGCCACTGAGGTTCCGTTCCCGGAACACCTAGCCTTGCAGTTGTGTGATCTCCAACTGAAAGAGAAAGTACACAGAACTCTGTAGAATGGTGCCGCGTGGGCTCCCAGCCCTGTCCTCACCCCTGTGATGGATGGCTCAGCTGTCACCCATGTCTCCAGCTGGCTGACACCTACTGTGTAGCCTGCTGCTGGAGGGACCTTCTAGCTGACGCTTAAACACTGCCTGTGCTCTGACTTCAACCACGCTGGGATCTTCTGGTTGGTACCAAAGGCAGAATGGTGATCTGCTTAATTAGACAGTTAAGGGCATTGTTAAACCATCAGTAACCAAGGGGGAGTGATTCCTGATGTCTACTCACCTGGATTCAAGCCCACTTATGCTGCCTTTTTCAGCCAGAGACATGAAAGGCTGAAGAAATTAGCCCTGGTTTTCTTTCTTTCTTTCTATATTTATTTACTGCATATACAGTGTTCTGCCTGCATGTATTCCTACAGGCCAGAAGAGGGTACCAGGTCTCATTACAGATGGTTGTGAGCCACCATGCGGTTCCTGGGAATTGAACTCAGGACCTCTGGAAGAACAGCCAGTACTCCTAAATCACTGAGCCATCTCTCCAGCCCTAGCCCTGATTTTCTGCCCTGCCTGCTCATTGGTATTTCTCTGAGAGAAAACCTGTATGTGAGCAAGCCAGAGTGTAGAATCAGAAAGACCATTAAGGTTTAGTCTTGTCTCTGGTAAATTATATAACCTCAGAGGCCCTCAGTTTTCTAGTAGAAATCATTATTCTCAGTAGATGTTGATTTAATTCTGTTTGTTTACCTTGATAGAACATGTTCTTTATGGAAAAAAAGATTCTTGTTAAAAGGTGGTGAGGGAACTTTGCTAAGTACTTTTGGGGTGACCACTGTTCTGGATTGCTGGAGAGACTGCGGTCAACCCCAGATACAGTACTGGCAAGTGTAGAAGAAGTGTGGAATAATCAGGCACATCCAGGCTAGACTAGCCCAATAGGTCTTGCTGAAGCCTTAGTCCCAGGAGATGAGACATCACCTGGGGTGGGGCATTGAGAGACCTGACTAGGTATGGGGGAGATGTCAGATATTAGGGATGGGGATTCTGGCTAAACCGACTTAGAAGGTTTGTTTGCTTAGATTGGATTTTTTACAAAGAAGTACATAGGTGGTCTGAGAGGTTTAGAGAGGCCTGTATACCATTAGGTCAAGCAGAGAATCTCTGTCAAGGTAAATGTTCCCTCATGGTAGCCGGCATAAAAGGCTTCAGTAGGCATTAGTCTTTGCCTCTGTCATTTAAAAATAGCTTTCCATTGAGTTCTAGGAAAGAATGTTAAAATTCAAGAACAAGTGTTTGTAAGACTGTGTGTAATAGTCTTATTTCTCACCTTTCAGGATTTGAATGTGAAAATGATACATTTTCTCCCCTACATTTTTCTCTCCTAAGCTAGGCTCTCCCTCCATACTGAATGCTATTTATGAGCTTATAGGAAGCAAGATGTTACCTAGAAATTTACTTAAGGCCAGAATGAATGCTCAGGGATGGATGGAGAGATAAGTTGATGTGAAGACCGCTTTTGGCGGTGTCTCTGCTTTGGTCTCATAGTCTTACTTATTACCACTGCACATGGTCCAGGTCTTGCCTTCTGCTTCCAGTATTGTTTTCTGATCAGTGACTTGGAGCATCTCCTTCAAATCAGACCGGTTTCCAAAACCCCAGCTCTGTCACCTGCAGCAGTGTGTGGCTCTTTCCTCACCTGTAAGGGTTGGTAGCAGTCCCCTTGTCACAGAACTCAGCATGTCAGCTTGTAAATAAATGCCTATTCCTGGACCTCTTAGCCCAGATTTGGAAGTAGACTGAAGCCCATCTGGAGCATCGGTGGTTAGTAACTTTTCTAAGAGATATGAGATGACTGCGTATTTGCCTGCTATTCAAGCACCTCCCAATTCTGTCATTTGTTTTTGTTCCCAGGTTGAGTATATTAACAACCCACACCTTTAAATTTTAATGCCTGTGATTTGCTGCCCCCTGCAGGTTAATGTGAAAAAAGCAGATTGAATCATTTCTGGCTGACTTTGCTAGAGGATAACCAGATCATCTCAGTAGTCCTGTAGTAGCCAAGTATAGGTATTGCCAAAGTCTTTTTCTAAGATGTTTATTTTTATCAGTGGCCTAATAAAATATTTGAATATCAAGGCTTGAGAGCTGGCTCAGCAGTTAAGAGCACTAGCTGTTCTTCCAGCGATTCCCTAGTTGAATTCCCAGCAACCACAAGGCAGCTCACAACCATCTATAAATAATGGAGTCTGATGTCTTCTTCTGGCATGCAGGCATACATGTAAATGAGCACTCATACATAAATAAAGTTTAAAAGTATTTGAATATCTCCTATATGGTGGTTTGAAAGGAAATGACCCCCAAAGGGAGTGGCACTCTTAGGAGGTGTGGCCTTGTTGGAGGAAGTGTGTCACTATGGGGTGGACTTTGAGGTCTCTTGCTCAGACTTCCCTCAGTGTGACAGTCAGTTGACTTCCTGCTGCCTTTTGATCAAGACGTAGCCAGCACCACATCTGTCTGCACACCCTGCCATGTTCCCCATCACGATGATAAAGAAATGAACCTCTTGAACCTCTGAAACTACAAGTGGGCACCTTGATTAAATGTTTCCTTTATAAAAATTGCCATGGTCATGGTTACTCTTCATAGAAACAAAACCCCTAAGATAACCTTATGTGAAATTTTGGGGCTACATGTATTTTCTGTTTTTTTTTTGTTTGTTTGTTTGTTTGTTTGGATTAGGGAATATATGTCCCCACAGGCTTGTAGCTATAACATAATGTAAACATTCCCTAGGTGTCACAGTCTTAACACTGTTTAGAAGTTCATGGTCCAAGTCTCTTCTGAGGACTGAAGGCACACTCTCAGCTCTAACCCTTGTATAATCAAAATAAAAAAGCAGATTACATACTTTGAACACGAAATGGGACTGAATATGCATTACCCTTCCAAAAGGGAGAAAAGGGTGGACAATGAAGAAATATTGGACCAAAGCTCGGCAGGGCAAACTAAATCCATGCCTGCTGTTCAAAAGTGGTTAGATGGCGCTTCCCTTCCAGCTTCGCTCACTGCAACACACTTCTTTCTCCTGCGCTGGTTCCATACCCTATATGTAGCTCTTCTAGGCAGGTATCTCACATCTCTAGCATTTCAATATCTTGAGATGTCCAAGGCAATCCAGGCACCTTCAATGGCTTTTCCAGGCCCCCATGCAGAGACTCCCCTGCCACATGTTTGGTCTCTTTGGCTTTCCTTAGTTTACAGAAGCAATCACTCAGTAAGCTTTTCCACCCTTTGATTGTATCAAATATTGTCTTTGTTTCTGAAGATGTACTTGAATTCTGCTTGTCAGTCCAAAGTATAGTTTCTGAACAGGCTTATTTGTATTACTTTGGTTCCTTTAATAATTCTTTGGCATCTTGTGCGTGGGCCACTGTTTTGGTTCTGCTGTACTAATGATTATTATAATTATTAATTACCTTTAAAGTTAGTACACAATGAACTCCTGTCAAGTGCCTCTGTATCATGCATACAGACACATGGGGATCTCATTGTCTCTTGAGCTTTTCTCACATGTATTGTGATGCTGGCTACTTGTTCAGCAATGTGCATTCTCTTTGTCCTGCCTGCCCACATGCCCTTCGACTGCTGTCTGGCACTGTGATGGGAGGGGCATCTCACTGCTGACATGACAGGACCAGGGCAGTGGCATGACTTACAGGAAGAGAAAGCCTTCCCTGGTCCTCAGGGCATCAGAATCTGTGACCCAGGAATGCCGGGAATAGGTGGGTAGACTGTGGCTAAGATGAGTCACAGGTGTATGGTTTAAGAGGGCACCAGAAAACGCAGTAATCAAATCATATGTCAATACAACATTTTGAAAAGGTCAAAATTGATGCAAGCAGAATATCTGGTAACAGAATATCAAGAAATTGAATTAGGTGAGGTTAGTGGCTGAATTCCTCTGCAGAGCCACTTTGGAAACAGAGGCAAAAGGCCCTGTCAGCAGTACCTGTTCTAAAATTGCAGTTTGGGTCTGTGTGTGGTCCCAGAGACAGAGGCAGGTGGGTCTTTGTGAGTTTGAGACCAGCCTGTTTTACATAGTGAGTTCCAGGCCAGGAAGAACTACATAGAGAGACCTTGTCTTAAAATAAATAAATAAAAATCTTTGAAATTACTTTGATTTTAAAAATTAGGTTAAATGTGTATTATTTGTTTTCCTGTTGCTCTGGGAAAAGCATCTTGAGAAGAGAAGGGCTTATTTTACCTTCCTAGGTGAGAGGATGCACTTTGGGCTTGGTATTAGGAGAGGTGGTGCTCAAACTGTAGCCATAGTTGGGAAGTCAAGAAGCGGGACCAGGCTGCAGGACCAGGGCCCAACCTGCTGACACACTTTCTTTGTTGAGGCTCCATCTCCAAAAAGTTCTACAACCTTTCAAAAACAGAGCCTTCAGGTAGCGGCTGACAGTTCAAACATAAAAGCAGGCTTGCGTGGGATATTTGACATTCAAACCTTAATCAAATACAATTGCAGTTTTTGGTGACTTTTTTTTTGATTTTTCACCCTCTGTTTTATCTGAACTGGCCTTTTGATGGAGCACAGGTAGGGTAAGGGAAAGCTGCAGATGGTCGCCACACTGGCCACTCTCTAGAAGTGTGCCCTTCTTGACAGGGGCTCTGATTCAGGGAAGGAGTGCAGTGGGTTTGCACGTCTCTGAGTTGTTGCTGATCTGGCCTCTACATGACACGTAGACTGTAGAGTTTAAGCTGCTCAGAACTCAGTCCTCCTGCCTCACTCCCAGGCACTGTGACTGCAGGCTGTACTCTTATATCCCACAGCATTGGATCCTTAAAGCTCATCTCAGTGAGGTACAGTTTTAAGAAAAGCTGCCAGTTGGGAGGAGGCAGAATGAACTGCCCTTAGGGCATTTGATTTGCTCCTTTATGGAGATTGTCCACAGAGGGCACCAATGAGCACAGGATCTTCTCCTGTGGTCTGGTGAAGAGCTTAAAATCCCATCTACTCTCTGCTCATTTATTTGTGTAGTATTTTAAAGATGGACATTTTGTGGAGACAAGATCTACTGTAGCCCAGGATGGGCTTACAACTGGTTTCAGCCAAAGATGTCCTTGGCTATGATTGTCCTGTCTCCTTGGAAGTACTGGGAATATAGACAAGTGCTGTGTTTAGTGTAGAGGTAGATCATGGTGGGACCACAGTATTCTGCTCTATCATAATGCTTTTGAGACCGAGATGGACAGTGTGAGTGGAATCTGAGAGATGGGCACGTTTCTCAGGACATGTTTTGGCTTTCTAAGTTGGTGGTTTTCATTGGCTGTCCTGGATTTTTCTTTTATCTTTCCCCCAGATCACTTTGGTATACAGAAAGGTGTATGGTGTAGCCTCAATAACTTGGTTTGAGTTGGGACAGTGAGGACAGCTATAGGGGGATGTGGCATAGCTTTCACATCTGACATGATTCTCTTTTACTTAATCCCAAGGTCTGATGAAGACAGAGCCAGTGGCCGAGGAAGGAGAGGATGCTGTAGCCATGCTCAGTGTCCCGGAGAACCTGTCAGAGGAGGAGCAAGATGAGCTGAGGCGGGAACTTGCTAAGGTGAGGGCTACTCTTTCTGGACCCTTGCCTTCAGTGTTGGGCCTGGTGGGGCTCCAAAGCTCCTGGTAACAGTTTATGGTAAAGGCTCAAAAAGATAGGAAGCAGCGTCTGCCTGCACCAATAGAGTCTCAAGAGAGTAGAGAAGAGCGAGTCCGCTTGGTTTTCAGGTGGGTCTGGGAGGCAGATGCAGTAAGGAGTGGGGTGAGCTACATTGTCAGACCCTTGAAGGATGACTCTCCAGTCTCATCTTTGTCTCTGTAACTCAGATATAGGCGAGCTTCCGCCCTGTCTTTCTACTTTGCTTCAGGCTTCAGCCTGACTTCCAGACATATTTTCAACTCCTTCTTTCTATAGCTTCTTTCTATAAAACACATTTTTTGTTGTTGTTTTCAAGACAGGGTTTCTTTGTGTAGCCTTGGCTGTCCTGGAACTTGCTCTATAGACTAGGCTGGCCTTGAACTCACAGATCCGCCTGCCTCTGCCTCCTGAGTGCTGAGATTATGTGTGCCATTACTGTCTGGCTTATAAGGTTCTTGAAATAGTCTGTTTTATAGTTTGGTGTCATTTAGCACATTTAATGTCTTGCATCTGTCACCTCTTCCTAGTTCTGAAGATTTTTTTCTGTCCCAAGGAGCCATTAAACACTCACCTCTCAACTATCTTTTCCTCTTCTGTGGATTTAACTGTCTTCTGGATGTTTCACAAACAGTATGAGGCCTCTGTGTCTTGGCTTCCTTCAGTCATGCATTCCTCGCATCATCTGTCAGCAGTTTGTTCCTTTTTTATAACTAATAATGGTTCATTGTATTTATCTGCCATACTGTGTGTTGATTTTCATATGTCTGTTGATGGCCAGGTATATTATTGACAACTGTGGATAGTGAATCAGCAACATACATATACAAATGGTCTTTTTGAATTCAGTTGTTTTATATATATACTTAGCAGTAAGATTGTGTCACTATATAGTGTTTCTACATTGAATTAAAATTTTTTATATACATTTATTTATTTGTGTACACACACACACACACACACACACACAAGTCAGAAGACAGGGGCTGGAGAGATGGCTCAGTGTTTGGGAGCACTGACTATTCTTCCAGAGGACCTGAGTTCAATTCCCAGCAACCACATGGTGGCTCACAACCATCTATAATGATATCTGGTGCTCTCTTTTGTATACTATATACATAATAAATAAATAAATTTAAAAAAAAAAGTCAGAGGGCAACTTTCAAGAGTGAGTTCTCTTCTTCCACCGAACGGATTCCAGGGACAGGCTTGGTGGCAGGTCCACAGTGTGACTTTTTAAGGGAGTTAGCAAACTGTTTCCCACAGCAGTGACACTGTTTTACATCCTCATCCTGATTCCTTCCCATCCTTAGTTAAACATGCTCCTCCCTTGTCCTTTTGATTAAAGCTGTATGGGTGAGAAATGAGATCCCATTGTAGTTGTGATTTGGATTCCTCTAGTGATTGGTGATATTGAGCCTCTTGTCATGAGCTTATTGGCCATTTGTATATGTTTGGGGGAAAAAAAAAGTAAGTTCTTTGCCTGTTTAAAAAATGGGTTGTTTGTAAAATGTAAGAATTCTATATAGGGCTGGAGAGATGGCTCGGAGGTTAAGAACTGTCTGCTTTTCCTGAGTTGTCCTGAGTTCAATTCCCAGCAACCACATAATGGCTCCCAACCATCCATAATGAGATCTGGTGCCCTCTTCTGGCCTGGAGTATATATGCAGGCAGAACACTGCATACATAATAAATAAATCTTAAGAAAAGAATTATACTTATTTTATATTCTATACCCTTATCAGGTTTGTGGCTTCCAAGCATTTTATTTTATTTTATTCTATAACTTACCTTTTCACTCAAAAGAATGATAGGAATTTAATTTGGAAGATATTTCTTAAGTAGTTAGACATTTCAGTGTGTTGGGAGGAAGCAGGTCCACATATATGCATGTGGAGGCTGGAGGATGCCCTCTCATACCATCCATTAAGCACTATCTACTGTTTTAAAAATTTAATTTTTTAAACACAAGGTTTCTCTGTGGTCTGTAACTTGCAAGCCCCTGGCATTTTCTCATGTTTACACAGCAAGTACTTTACTGCCCAGCCCAGAATGGAAATATTCATTTACATATTATTAGATTTACCCTTTAAAGTGGTTTGTTTATATTTCCAGGGTTGTGCAACCATCACTATATGCACTAGGACATTTTCAAGAACTCAGAAAGAAATAGTTTCTATTGGCAGTTACTCCTGCCTTCTTCTCCATTCCCTAGAGAGCCCAGCAGTATGTGACTCCTAACCCTAGAGTAGCTATGGCCAGGTGAGCTGTGGCAGCATGCCATGGCCAAGAGCTAGTGACGTGCCAGATATGGAAGGAGAGCTAGACTTCTAGACGCTTCTCGGAGCCTAGAATGAGATAATGGAGGAAGAAGCAGAGGAGATCTGGAGACAGAAGTGTCTGGGACACAGATATGCATTCTCTTAAATTCCTATCAGAGGCATTGTCAGAGTTGACCATAGCTGTGTGTTTATCCTTGTGAGGAGCTGCCACGCAGCATCAGCCAGGGAGGACTTTTCTCCAAGCTCTGGAAGCGTCTAAAGAGGGTGTGGGGTGGGTTTCTGTTGACACTTCTTCAGTTACTAATGGATGATGCTGAGCACCCTTTCATTTGCTGTTTGTTATTTTTATATCTCCTTGTGAGAATTTCCTAGTACCTTTTTCCATTCAAACATTCGCCTGTTCACCTTTTTGTGCCCATGTTGTAAGTTTCTTCGTGCGTTTATGACACTATAGATATAGTTAGCATAGACTTGGAAGACATTTCTCTATTCTCTTGGTTTCTCTTTATCTCTTGATAATGAACTCTGAAGCACAGCAGGTTTTAAGTTTTTGGAGGGTGGGTGGATTTGAGGTAGGGTCTCTTGTAGTCCAGGCTGGCTTGAACTCATTGTCAAGGATATCCTCAACCTCCTGATGATCCTGCTGTCACATGGCCTCTGTGCCAGACTAAAGCTCAGGTTTTAATTATCACACACACACACACACACACACACACACACACACACACACATACACACACAGCTCAGTTGCTTGCACTGTACATGTTACATCTTAA
The DNA here is from genome assembly GCA_004025045.1 of Sigmodon hispidus. Taxonomy (NCBI): domain Eukaryota; kingdom Metazoa; phylum Chordata; class Mammalia; order Rodentia; family Cricetidae; genus Sigmodon; species Sigmodon hispidus. The sequence continues at coordinate 34,900 of PVIH01001947.1, forward strand.
AAAGTAGCTTAACTAAGGTTTTGGAGATTTGACTCAAAATTTTTGGTCTCCAAATTATAAAGGTTAGCAATTTATACAGTTTTAGTTATTTTGTATGTGGCCTGAGTTTAGGCCTTCTTTTTATTCTTTTGTTTAAAGAATAAAGGCAGTTACCCAAGTCACATTTGCTGGGGCAAAAATCACTGTTCTTTCTCTGCCATGTTCTCTTGACACATTTGTCAAAAAGGTTATTTCTGCCTCTGAATTCGGTCCCATTGGTCTATGTGTTCTTATTCTTCATGCCAAGCACTACGGCTGCCGTTACTGCCCCTCATAGTACTGTTCTCAGTACATCAGCTGTGTTCACTGCAGTCTTAGGTCAGTGTCCCTCCCTCACCCACTGCCGTGGACGGAGGGATTGGAGCTACCAGGTGGCCTGTAGCAGCACACACACACCAACAGAAGCTGGGGAGGAGATGCTGGGTGTGCCTTGCTGCGGAGGGCCACAGTGCTGGCCGTCCATGAAACTGGAGTTAGGGTAAAGAGAAAGGCATCTGCTCCTGGTGACGAGGTGTTCTCTGAAAACCAGAATGGGAGTTCTGGTCCCCGCATTGTTATTAAGTGGGTGAATCATACAACTTCCTGATTTGGGACTATATTCATTCTTTCTCTCTTGCCCTTTTCAGTGTATATCTGAACAATCTGACTAATCAGGTTTAATATTTGAGTCCTCTGACCACAGAAGATTATGCAATTATTTTAGACCCACTTGCCAATTAATTGCTATCTCAGTGCTTTGCTGGTGTAGTTCCCTCCCTCCTCCCTCCCTCCTCCCTCCCCCCATGAGATTCTGTTTATTCTCTCTATTGTTGAACACTGTATCACTTCCTGTTCTGAAGATGTACTTGCCTGTTGAACTTAATTTAGCAAAGCTGTTGTTCTAAGGTTTTCTTGGCTTTGGGATCATTGACTTGTTCTGCAGGTCAGGCAGGGCTGAGGATGCTGCTGGGCAGAGGGGAGCATTTGTTCAAGGGCTGTAATGCCTAGACCTTAGGGGCTGATTTTCTTTTCTATTGATTGATTGATTCTTATCAATTGATTCTTATTTGTTTGTTTGTTTATTTTACACTCTAGCTGCAGCTCTCTACTCCTCCCAGTTCCCCCCCCCCCCCCCCCCCCCCCCCCCCCCCCCCCCCCCCCGTCCCCTGCCCCCATCCACTCCTCCATTTCTGTTTAGGAAAGGGCAGGTCTCCCATAAGTGTCAACAAAACATGGCATATCCCACTACTCTAAGACTAAGCACCTCCCTCCCCACGTGTTAAGGCTGGACAAGGTGACACAGAATGAGGAGGAGGGTCCCCAAACCAGTAAAAGAGTTGGACATAGCTCCTGTTCCCATGGTTAGGAGTCCTACAAGAGGACCAAGCTACCAAACTGTCACATCTATGCAGAGTGCCTAGCAGTCCTATGCAGGCTCCCTGGTTGTCATGGAACCCAGCTTGCAAGTCTCTGCCTCACACTGTGATGCTGCCCTTTTTCATCTTTGGTGTAGCCTTCTCTTGTCCTTTTCCTTTGGCTATTGCTGGCTTTTACCACATCTCACAACCTCACTTACACCTAGATGCTCTGTCTCCAGATCTCTTCCACTTCTTCCTCCGTTATCTCATTCCTTCAACTAGGCTCCGAAAAGCATCTAGAAGTCTAGCTGTCCTTCCATATCTGGCACATCACTAGCTCTTGGCCATGGCATGCTGCCACAGCACACCTGGCCATAGCTATTCTAGGGTTGGGGGGGTCACATAGTGCAGGGTTCTCTAGTGGATGTTGCTTAATTCATGCAACTGTGGTTTGGGCCGATCCACTGTGAAGTCTTATGAAGTACATAAGAAGGTTGTGCATGTTTCGGTGGGGATGGAGCTTGCTCGCCCTAGTACATAAACAACAGCTTTTGTGGGCAGTCGGGTAGAAGTGTCTGGTAGGAAAGAGGTCAGCACAGTGGGTGTTGGAATGGCTTGAACATTATTACCAGTGAAAAGGTTGAAGCCCCAAGGCTTCTGAGATAACAGAGCATTACAGCTGATAATATAGAAAGCAGCTCTTCAGGAGAAAGCATAGTAGTTACCCTGCTTACTAATCAATGTTGTTTGTAAAGAGACAGATAAATTAATAAAAAAAAGTTAAGTGTAGCCAGGCTTTAATACTAGCACTTGCAAGACAGAAGCAGGTGGATCTCTGAGTGTTTTTTGGTTTTGTTTTTAAACAGAATTTCTCCGTGTAGCTCTAGCTATCCTGAAACTTGCTGTGTAGACCAAGATGGCCTGGAACTCAGAGATCTGCCTGTCTTTGCCTCCCAAGTCCTGGGATTAAAGATCTTGCCACCACCACCTGGCAAGATATGAGGCCAGCTTGTTCTACATAGAGAATTCTGGCCAGCCAGGGATGCATAGTGAGATTCTTGTCTCAAATAAACAAGCGAGCAAACGCACCACCTCCTCGAAGTTTGGTAACATCTGAGCAGGGTGTGCTTTGATATCCTTAATAATCTACAGAGCAGCTCTTGCTGGATTTTCTCCTCAACCCTGTTCCTCGTAGGTGGAAGAAGAAATCCAGACTCTGTCTCAAGTGTTGGCAGCAAAGGAGAAACATCTTGCTGAGCTCAAACGAAAACTTGGGATCAGTTCACTTCAGGAATTCAAGCAGAACATCGCCAAAGGGTGGCAAGACGTGACAGCAACCTCTGCGTATGTTCCATTGATTGTACACATTTCTAGGCAATGTGAAGGATGCTTTTGCACTTTTTCTTTGGGGAGAGGAAGAGGAGGAGAGCGAGGGCATTTCCACTGCCTTTTTTTTTTTTTTTTTTTTTTTGACCATGCAGCCTTTTCTTCCAGTTCTTCAGAGCACCCAACTCTTTTCTGATTTTGTTTTTTCTGAATATTCTAAGGAGTAGAAAGCAAACCACCACCAAAGCCAATCTCATGTACAGGTTGAGGGAACCATATTCAGTTCCAAAACTGTTGGGTAGTAGCTTTTCCTTCCCTGTGTTTTGTTTGTTGTTTGTTTGCTTCTTCTTCCTAAGGGTTTAGTTCTTCACAGTCAGGAAATATTACATGGAAAATTCTAGACATAAAATCCCTAAGTTTTAAGTTGCATGCTATGCTGTGTCACATGACTAAGTCTTTTGCCATCTTGTTTTGGACAGCTTGGGGTGTGACTTATCCCTTTTCCCCTTTTATCCATTGTATCCACCATCCGACCCTTAGTTGTTTAGTGGTCATTTGAGAGAAGACGTAGTATAGATAGGATTCAGTGTAAGCTGTGATTGCTGGCATCCACTGGTGATCTTAGAACCATCAGCTTAGGAGGGGACACTGTCTAGTGGCTTTCCTAGTATGTATGCAGTGATGGTTCCCAGAATAACCCAGTGGATGAGGTGATGAGATAATCCCAAATAAGGAAGAGGCTCAGATCAGTGACATTTGGAGGTTACAATTCTCCCAAAGTGGTGGAATCAGGATTTGAACTCAGGTCTAGCCATCTGTAGAGCTGGTCATTTTTTTACTTTGCTCTAATAGTCTAAGATTTTTCCACCACAGTCTCTCATATACTAACAGCAGAGGTCAGTCCCTTAGGTTTTTGGTTTGTGATCACACGGATTATGTTACAGCATCATCACTGTACAGCTTTCATTCCTGGCATGGGAGGAACAGGCTTCAGGCAGTAGATCTGCCTTCCATGTTTGATTTTAGCTTGTGAGTTGACAAGATTAGGAGCCACTGACAACAATAGCAGTGAGACCATCCATACCTCCCTTGACCATATTTGAAGGGGCTCTGACTGTGTCTTCCTCCCACTTCCTCCCTGGACTGGGGATTGAACCTGTGGCCTTGCTCATCTGGGTAATGCTCTACCACTGAACTACATCACCAGCTCAGTACCCACTCTTTTGTTTTATTTTCTTTCCATATTAGTTAGCAGAGGAAAACATGTAAGGAACTAATCTTTGACTATACTGACCATAAACAGATCAGAACTACCATGCCCAGCTTTTCTTACATGAGTTCTGGGGCTCCAACTCAGGCCCTTGGGTTTAGCAGACTAGCACTTTATTGTGTGAGTTACCTGCCTAGGCTCTGGCCTCATAGAACTTCTAATACATGTGCAGATTTGATTAGGGGAGGGACACTTGAGATTGCCAGCCCCACCCTAATGCTTGGCCCATTCCTTTCTAGGTCTCTCTGTCTAGGGCACTGCAGAAGACCATGGTGGAGGGATTATTGCTGCCCTGGTGGTTCTGTAGAACTTCATCAGAAGTTCCTAAAACTGTTCTGTTCTTGAGTTCTTCAACAGCTGATGACATTACACTAAAATCTGTAGAAAAGCCTGGCTGACATATCTATCTCCCTGTTTGTTCATGATTGACTATAGATACAAGAAGACATCTGAAACCTTATCTCAGGCCGGACAGAAGGCTTCAGCTGCCTTTTCATCAGTTGGCTCTGTCATCACCAAGAAGCTGGAAGATGTCAAGTATGTATGCATCTTTTTTTCCTTGCTCATCGAGAAGTTGGGGCATAGTGAACCCGTGCTGTGGTTGCTGTTGGTCCCTGCCTGTGGGTCAGGGTGCTACCGGGTTCCCAGGTTCCCCTCTGTTAGAGTGAGGGAGGATTTTCCTTTACACCAAGGCCTGAAGGGCAGAGTCCTTGTCCGAACTCTTCTAGGCCTAATATTCTAACCTCCGAAAGGAGCATTTTGTGAGTCCCTTTAAGGGCTTTTGAAAAATTCTGGTTGCAAACTTTTGCATCTCCATCCTTCTCAGTCCTGCAGTGTAAGTATGTCTCTGGTGTTTGCAAATGTGTGATTGTGGGCAGAGCCGGGCTTCTTTATAGAGATGAGTACAAGAACACTGAAGTGTGCGCTTGGCCTGAGGGCTTCATTGTTTGTGTGTGACATTTGTAAGTCATGGTGTGGTTCTAAGGTGCTTATGTTTTCACTGGTTTGTACTAATCCATAAGCTTTACATACATTCATGCTTAGGCCCAGGTCTTGATTATGAGTTTCTTTTTTAAAACTGTGCTTTAGTATTTGAGATTAGTTTGCAGAATTTTTCTTGTCATTTTGGTGAATGATGGTTCTTTCGTGTTTCCATCCATCCCACGGTTAGAATAGTGCTGAACGTGGACAGCATGGCTTACACTGGCTGCACTTTGGTTGATGTGCACACTCTGTTTGTTTTTTCTAAGCCTAGACTGCATGACTTTGTATGTTTTATTTGTGGGGAAAATAGGTTTTACAACCAGAATTTTGTTATTTGAATTTAATCAATATTTTATACTGTGTATTAAAATTCATTTCCTTGTCCATTATACATGAAAGCATCATTATTCCAAGAATAATATCATAAAGATAGATTTCCTGTACCCTTGGATAATTATGTTGTGAGAGCACCAGATGCTCTCAGTTCTTTTAATGCTGACTGACTCTTTGGTGTTTTAGGGGCTATGTAAAACATGTACTCTATAGAAGTAGGTTATTTAATTGGGATAGATTTGTCAGCACTTCCTCTCTGTTTTAATGCTTCCTCTGGCTTCTTACAGATTGCAAGCCTTTTCACATTCCTTTAGGTAAGGAGAGTCTGAACGCCTGCTGCTGCCTCGCAGTTGTGTGAGATGAGTGTGAAGATTAGATGTTGATGCCTCTGTGGATGCCTGTGTGTGTCCACTGCATGATTTTCCATGTAGTACCTCCTACTTGAGTGCATTTCTAATTCCAAGGAGGGTTCCTTGTATACCATGTGTAATAGACCAATTGACAGAAGAATTTGACACTGTGGCCCGAGGGGTGTAGAAATGATTTTTGAGGTTTCAATAGTTATTATTATTATTACCGTGGCATACAGAATTCCTCTCTTTTAGTGTCTGACTTCATTCTGCTTTGATACTTTTGCATCTTTGGGGCTTTTGTAAAGATGTTGGAATTCTCCTTCACGTGGGTCCTATTATGTCATTATAATGGACTGCATTAGTACTGTCTCATGGTATTAACCCTGCCATCTTAGAAAGGATTCAGTCCTCTTTCTGTGTGTGCTACGACAGACATCAGATCTTACCGACCATGTACTTTTTAATATTTGTCTTATTAGCTTGTAGACCTCACTGTTTTATTATTTCACTAGCTGTTCTTTAAGCCTACAGGGTAGTTTTATGGTTTGTCAGTGGAAAAGGGGTATTAGAAAGTACAAGCTGTATCAGCAGGAGTCCATACTCAGATTATATGATTGTATATGGAGGTTTTGGAGGAGACAAGTGTGAGATTTTTAAAGATTAAATAGGAAGGGTACCTCTGTCTCTACCTCTCTTCTGACTGGTGCACATCATTGCCTTAAAGGGCCCTTGCTATGATTCAGCTGCTACTGTTTTTTCTTTTGTTTTGTTTTGTTTACCCCTTTCTGTCTCCCTTTTCTGGTTGTTAATTTTTAAAGTCATATTACAGAGTGAGGAATTTCATTATGATATTTTCATACATATATGTCATTATATACTCTTATTCATCATGGCTTCCGGCTTCCCCCACTGTATCCTAACCTCTCACTGGGCTGTCTCTACCCCCTAGTAGTCCTGTGTTCTTCTTCATGGTACATGAATTCCATTATCCTCTGCTCCCCCCCCCCAGAGATCTCCTCATGGTCTCCCCCTCCCCTTCTCTTGCAAAAGCCAGCCAATATATACTGCTGCAGCTTGGGTTACACCTAGTCCCAGAGATCAGAGCAAATAAATTCTCTGATAGAATTAAAAGTTTAAAATTAAGATTATGATTTAAAAAATCATGTAACCAATGATAAGAAGCAACTGTGAAAAAATGGCCTATGTGTTAGAGGTAAATGAGTAAGAATTGAGGCTCTTAAGTCATTTTAGCACCAGTGTACCTGCTGCAGCCTGATCCAAATGCTGTTTTACCCACAAAACAGACACAGCCTTTGTTAGAATAGGTATCTTTACGTGGTATGGGGAGAGAGCCAGGGCTTTAGCATGCCTTAAGAATAGAAGAGATTTCCAGTACTTGGTCATCAAACAATGTCATATATGACATTAACACAGATACAAATATAGCATTATGCAAGTTTTGGAGACAGACATACTTCATCTTACAAATTCTTATTTTCCCACACTGTTAGCAAGATTAGTAAAAGTATGATTCAATGTGTACCATCTCGTTACATCAGAAACGAAGTTTTGATCTTCTAAATACTTTTAGGTTACCTTATTTCACTTAGGAATATCAATTATACTGCACTGTTTTTAAATTAATAAATTTTGTTCTTTGAAAGCTTTATGCATGTATGAAATCCATTCCCCACTGCCTTTACTTTACTCCCACCCTGCCAGGCCTCCTTCCTCTGACAGATATCTTCCCAGAGTCATTAGCTTTGTTTTCTTTAGTGCCCTACTGAATTTAACTAAGGCCGTGTGTGTGGAACTAAGCATCACAGCCTTGTGGACAGTGTGTAGACAGCTGGATCCTATGCCTCCCCAACTCCCAGTGTCTCTTAGCTACCAGCTGTTCGGCAGTGAGGGCCCAGGAGTCCTTTTTCTTTCTGTAGCAGACTAGCAATTGTAGGTAGCAAAAGTGTTCATTCATTCTGATGAAGCTGTGAAATGTTAATTGTGTCAGACCCTCTTCTAGACTGTAGGGCTGGAACTCAGTACTGCTGGGGATAACCTACCAAGAAAATGATGTAGTAATAATGGCTAACGGTTCTGAGAATGTCTGAGCATTTCTGAAGTAGGGGTGGCTATTGCTTTGATATTATAGTTGGGAGGTCACTGAGCTAGAGGAGACTGAATGACCCCAAGACTACAATGTGAGTGGCTGGTAGTTAGGATTTGAATCCAGCACCCTGGTCCCAGAGCTCACTCTCTTCCCAGAGCATTGGCTAGCTCTCTTATTCTTATATAGCCCACATCAGAAGAGATTGTAAGAGCAGCATGGCACTGCTTCTAGAAGCGTACCCACCATGTGGCAGGAATCCACATGTTCCCATTGCTTTTCTCTTCCTAGGCCTTTTTTCTCTTTCTGTCTCTGCCCATCCTCATTACTAGAGATGGAGAGATCAATAACTGTGTCAGAAACTGGAAAAACATGAATAGTTCAACTTAAAAAATTATTTACTTTATGTGCTTTGGTATGAAGGTGTCAGATCCCCTGGAACTGGAGGCACAGACAGTTGTTGTGAGCTGCCATGTGGGCGCTGGGAATTGAACTTGGGTCCTCTGGAAGAACAGCCATTAACTACTGAGCCATCTCTCCAGCCCCAAGAATGAGTTTTAAAAGAATGAGTAAGAGCAGGTCTAAGATGGGAAGGATGCAGTGAGAACCGGTCCACCCTGTGTGGCCTGCCTTCATGTCTGAAGATGCGTAGCTTTGTATCCTGCTTTCAGGATTACAAATCAAGATAGGAGATTTTTAGCAGATTGTCCTTCATAGACGTGATGGATCCCCATCACCTGTCTGTTAAGTGGTGACTTTGGCTTTTTGCTGTAGAAAGTTCCATGTTGCGTTCAACTTTGGATGAAATTGGAAATGATCTGTCCATTGAGGAAGCTTTGTGAAACTTTGTATAGAGGAGCCAGCAATGAAATACAGCTGCTCCCATGATTGATTGGTGCAGCCCAGCTACCCACGAAGAGAAAGAACCATCATCTGGATGTGACTGTAGAGGGGAATAGCTGATGGGATGGAGTTGGATTGATGTATATGCCTTGCTCTTCCACTGAGACGGCTCTCGGAAGCAGAGACCTGGCCATCAAAGCCAGGTCTCTATCAGTTGATTTCATTCTTTAAGTATTATTTTTAATTGTGAAATATAGCTTAAAAAGCACCCAAATTCAGCTCAGTGATTTCCCACAAAACAAGCCTTATGCAGAGGTCCTTGTCTTTTCTTATATATTATCTCTGAGGCATATTTAATATGAGCTAGCTTGTGTGCAAGTGAGAAAACCTAGCCACCTGGCTGCTAGAAGGAAAATAAAAGCTTGCCTCGTGTCTGTGAGAACAGTAGCTGGATTTATCTGTGCCTTTCAAAAACTTGTATCCACTCATTTCCTTATTTGTTAATATTCTAAAACTATGTATGATCCCATGGACAGTCATTTTATCATATTTGACCACTATTCACTGTCTGTGACCAGAATTTAGTAGCTTTTCCTGAAGTTAATGTTCTAGCAAAGAATGTTTTTGTTGAGGAACAGAAAATGCCATGTATTAGCTCAATGTAAAAAGGGAATGTTTTGTACAAATACAATACTGATTTGTCAGCCAAGTAGTGGAGACAAGCCCAGGCCCAGTCAATCCAGCCTGAGTGCTCAGAAAGCTTTGGAGACTGAAGTAGTGCCCGGAGACCCAGGAAATCTGAAAGTCTGTCTTTTCCTACGCTGTCTTGTACCCACATGGCTGTTTCTTCCTTTTTTCTAGCCATGTCTTTGCTTCCATTTATCTTTTCTTGGGAAACAGGCTTCCTTTGCGTTCTTACAGCTCTTCTATGGTCTGATAATTCCTCCACAGCCTTTAAGTTGGTGTGGCTTTCCAGCTCAAGAGATCTACCTCCTGCCCTAGACAGCAGCCCCCACACCCTGCACTGAGCAGCCCCTCACACTGCAGTGCTGACAGGCTGCAGATTGACAGGAGGTTAGAAGTATGGGGGTGCCCCCCTGATTTATCACAGGAGTTAGGGTCAAAGGTGTTTTGTGGGTATGTGGCTCTTTGGGGCTCTTTCTTTACAAGGGCCCAAGGAAATCCATGTGATGATTCAAGTTCAGTTGTTAAGAATTTAGAAGCAACAATTGTGGCAACAATGCACTTGGCAGGATCAGATAGGAGAACTGGTAGCTTCCTTCTCCAGTATAGTTCATGCCCAAGATACAGTCATAGCACACACCCCTCTATAAGGTAGAGAACTTACTATGTGCCAGCCAGCATGGCACAGTGGCATCTCGATTTTGTTACAGTTTTAATATTGTGCTGTACATCCTAGTCATACTGTATATAATTACATAGTATTACCAAGCTATACTTGATATCACATAACACATGACCATCTATAACAACAGTCCTTGAACTTTGTCATAAACACACAAACTCTTTCAAATGTCATTAAAGATTAATATTTGAGCCATTCGCTTTACCCAAAGGAACAATTACTTATCAAAACCCTATGGTAGTGACCAAAATATTATGTGCAAAATAACAGTATGAGCAAGAGCAAAACACATAGTTTTGTTGTTGTTTTAGGATCCCAAGAATGAAGATCTTTTTAGCTGGTGAGCTGGTGTCTAGGGAAGGAGCAGGCTCAAAAGCTTTGGCAGGTACTGCGCCTGCGCTGTTACGGAGCAGAAGTTGAACCCCAGAGTATAGAGAGCTGAATGGTACTTGAGCGATCCTCTAGGAAGTCTTGAGGCCAAGTGTGTCTCAGTGAAGAACAGATACTGTCACTGCTAAGGACTGCTATGGGATTTGTAGTAACTAAGCTATCAAATGGGTGTTAGATTTAGAAACTAGCCTGTTCCAGCCTAGAAACAAATACCTAGAGAAATATGGCTATTGTGGCCTTTCGAGGGCTTGTGTGTGTGTGTGTCTGCTCCTGTATGCGTGCTCCTATGTGTGTGGGCACGCTTCACTTTTGAGGGGAGGTGGTGAACACTGAATCAGGACTCCTAAAGACCCAAGTTTTTATTCTCAGTTTTCTGTTGGGTTACCATCTCTGTTCTGAGCCTTACAGATCCAGGTAAAAGTGCTTCCATGGTATGAGGGAAGGACATGCTTGTCTCCTTAGCTCTCATAATGATTCAGTTGGAATTGGCATCTGAAGGGAAGTACATTCTTTTTGAGTAATATTGACATCTCCCTCCCACCTCAAAAAGTAGATCATTGTTCACAGTGTCAAAAGAATGAACTATCAAAAAGCTTTACTTATCAGAAAGTGTGGTCAGCTTCTTATGCAGGACACTATATACTAACTTGTTTCTGTCTTTCTTTAATGCTGCCTCTCAGTATACGCTCCATTCAGCATTCGATTAGTATGCCTGCTATGAGGTAAAGTATATCTTTAAAGATGCTTGCTGCCCATTGTTTGAATGTTCAACCCTAACCATTGAGTAGGGAACTAGAATTGTGTCTCTTAACAACTAAACACTGTTACAGTTTGCAGTTACTTTCCTTGTTGGGATAGATTCCTGAGATTCAAAATGTGAGATTTGGCTTTTTTTTTTTAATTGCTATTTCAATTTCACTTTGTAAAAATCTTTATTTGAAACCAGTTGAACTGGAAAGCACATGGCAGTGTAGAAAGATGCTTTCCTAGTGGTTCCGGGTTATTTATTTTGATCCTTCTCTGTTAGCTTTGATTACAAGGCCCTGGCTTCCAGCCTCCCACTGTGCTCCCCACCCTCCAGAGTGGCCTTTGGAGCCAGCTTCGTCAGCTGGCTCTCTGATGGACCTTAACCTGTCTAGGGAGGCAGAGGCTCCTTACAGTAGAAATTGCTGGCTTGGATTTTAGTCTGTGCAGAAATAACCCAGAGGGCCGGTTACAGTGCCACACGCTGGACCCGCCCCCCAGAGTTTCTGGATTAGAGCAGGTGTGGGACCTGAGAGGTCATTTTCCTAGCATGTTCTCGAGAGCTGCTGATGCAGCTGGTCTGGGGTGGGGGTAGGGTATCACATGTCAGCAGCCATTGGCCTTGTTCCCCTCCATGACCCCTTTGCTCCCCTTTAACTTTTAACAGGGTAGATATGTAAGGTCCTACACAGGAACCCATTGGGTGATAGAAAACAGCCCTAGTGTAGAGGAAAAATAAGTTTCTGACTTTTCTGATTTCTTTTGGTCTCTTTCTTCTCCATCTGACACTGTTCCTTTGGAATTGGGGTCTCTGTATTAGAATCTCATAATCTGCCTCTATGGTGTGGTGTGTGCTTATGTGGGAACCCTGCCCTGTGAGATGAGACCCTAAACCAGAGTTCTAAAGTATAGTGCCTGAGGTCAGGGGATCTCATGGTAGCATTTTCTTGCATTTTGATTGAGGTGTGTGTGTGTGTGTGTGTGTGTGTGTGTGTGTGTGTGTGTGTGTGTGTGGTAACAGAGCTGATGTTGTCTACTTTCTTCCTTCTCTGTTTATGTCCATGTGACAATATCACTTATATCTCAGAGTGACTGTCTTCATGAACTTAAAAGGCGAACTTGTAGAAATCCTAGCTCAGAAGCTGGTTTACATAGTGAGTGTATATGTTGATACCTGTGCATGTACATGCACATAAATACCTACTCTTTTGCTAATAATGAATATCAGCAAAGGGAAATGCAGTTATTCCTGATGCTTCAGAGAGTTTTGATTTTTTCACAATGGCGGTAATTTTATTTTTTCTGTCTACATAGAAACTCCCCAACTTTCA
>PVIH01001947.1:47419-199211 GCA_004025045.1 Sigmodon hispidus
GTGTGTGTGTGTGTGTGTGTGTGTGTGTGAGAGAGAGAGAGAGAGAGAGAGAGAGAGAAATTTTTGTTAATGTGTTGTAGCATGCTATACAGGCAATGGATACATAAAACTGCAGTTCTTCAGACACTTGCTTTATTTCAAATATTCTTAGAATTGAACAAAATTTGCTCTAAGTTTTTTCATCTAGGAAGCACATAATATTAAAGAGTTAATATAAATATTAATATTTTTGTACTGGTGATTGATAGTTAAAATATTTTAAAAAGTCTATTATTTTTAAGGATATTTTCTTATTGTTTAGCAATTTCACATATTTATAAAGTGTATCTTGATCATATCTACCTTCTTTGATTCCCCCATTGGAGGTGCATATCCTTCCACAATGCTTAGATTTATAGATTGCATTATTTCCAAAATTCTTACAAAATCCTCACCTCTGGGAATTAACCATAGTGGCTCATAGATGCAATCCTAGCATTGGAGGCTGAGTCAAGAGCCTTGCCTAGAGTCTGATGCTAGCAAGGAGCTGTCACAAAAACACCCAAACTGAAAACATGCAGACCTGTAAACTCTTGGAGTCATGAAGTCATTGTTTGCCTAGCTGAGACTCCTGATACTCTATCATGCAGTGTTTGTGTGCAGCCTGGGTGGCATTTCTTTATCCGATTCTGCTCATGGTACTGGATATAGTTTGGAGCTAACATGTACCATTTATGTAAGTGTACAGTACTTGAGAAGTAGAAAATGAGGATTATGAATTCAAGACCAGCCTTGGCTACAGAGAGAGACCTTATTTAAGAAAATAAGTTAAAAGAACTCATATTTAGTTTAGTCTTTCAAAACTTTAGAAGTCACTTATTCTTAAAAATATCTTACATAACCAGGCAGTGGTGGCACACTTCTTTAATCATAGTACTTGGGAGGCAGAGGTAGGTGGATCTCTGTGAGTCTGAGGCCAGCCTGCTCTACATCACTAGATCCAGGGCAGCCAAGAATACACAGAGAAACTCTGTCTTAAACAAACAAACAAACAAACAAACAAACAGAAAACAACATAAAAGAAGAAAACAGTATCTTACATTAAAAGGCAGATCTGCTTACTAAAAATTCAAATACTGTACAGTGGTTTGGATTTTTAGCGTGGACCTCTTCTATAAGGTGACACTGTACACATGAGTCTTGCAGCTTTATGTATGTGAATCTGTGATTTCATGGGCCCTTCATCTTGTTCAGTGATACTGTTTAGGGGCCTCAAATAGTCTTTGGCATGTTGCTTAGTGTGCACTGGATAAATACAAACATACATCACCCACACATTTCCAGATTGGTACATGAGACTCATTTTATTCATCTCAATACCAAGTCATACAGCTGAAAACAATCTGCATTGCCAAGAGTCAAAGTTTTCTGTGATTCAATTCTCAAGACCATCTGGATTCTCCCTGCTTCTCCTTCGCATCTGTCTTGTCAGCTTTTGAAATAGCTAGTCAGAAATCAGCAACTCATGTTCATTTGATCCCAGAGACGAGGGGGGACTGCCCAGTCACTTGCTATTGCAGCATTCTATAGAGTCTAGTATAGTCCATTTGTCAAATCCAACTTAGCATCATGTCTAGTATAGTCCATTTGTCAAATCCAACTTAGCATCATTCAGATGATGTCCTAGTTAAGGCTAATATTGCTGTGATGAAACACCATGACCAAAAGCAAGTTGGAAGGAAAGGGTTTATTTGACTTACAATTCCATATTATTGTCCATCATTGAAGGAACTTAAACATGGCAGAGGCCACTGAGGCTTGCTCCCCATGGCTTTCTCAGCGTACTTTCTTAAAAAAGAGAGAAAATTTCAACTAGATTTCGCTTTTTTATACTCTGCCCAGTGAGTTCAGGGTAAGTTTTGAATCAACTGAGCACACACTTTTGGTCACTGATTGGTTTCTTAGTGTTAGCGGCCAGGCTGTTCAGTCATGTAATAGTGACACTGATAACCATGAAATGACATACTGAGTAACAGAGATGTGGTCTGATCTTGTGAGACAGTGTTTCACAGGAATTTATAGCTCAGGCCAGAGATCAAACTCATGGCATGTCTTCTACCTTAGCCTCCCAAGTGTGGATATTATAGGCATGAGCCACCATCCATGTAGGAGTTTTGAAAAAACAAAACGAAACAAAACAAGAAACCCATGAACTATAATAGAAATGTCAGGCATGTGTAGCATTGATAGTTTCAGGCCTGGGAGGTCAAGGTAGAGTTTAACAGATTTCTAGTCCACACGAAGTCACTCAGGTTCCTTCTGGCATTGCAATTTCAGTCTGCCACCCCATCTCTGACAAGCCCTCAGATGATGCTAAGTCTATAGACTAGACTTTTATGTAGGAGAGGGCTGAGATGTTTACAACACACCTGGAAAAGTACTTCTATTTCTTCTCTTTGTTGTGTTTCATTGTTAAGCTACCCTGAGCAGCACTTACATTCACATGCACACAGTGATCACGGGTCCTCAGAGTAAGTAAATTTATTCTTGAAGTAAATTTAGAGTTTCTTTCTGCAGAGACAGTTAATTTTGTTTCATGATGTCTTTTCTTTTCCACATTTTTAAAAAAGTCTAAAGTAGGAGGAACCAAACCTGCTGGCGGCGATTTTGGAGAAGTCCTGAATTCCACGGCCAACGCTACAAGTGCGGCGACCATGGAGTCACCTCCGGAACACATGGAGAACAGTCCCTGAGTTCTGACCTGTGTTCTGATGCCTACTGCCAGGTGCTGCAAGAGAGAACCAAGCACATCTTGTCAACATTCACAGCTGCACATTTCTACCAGATGTGCTTTATTTAGCTTTACTTATTTCTTTGACCAAATAGTTTGTGAATTAAATGAAGTAAAAGCACCTTTGCCTCCACTCCAGGGGAGCACCCTTTGGTGTTCGGTGATGCCCTTCTTATAGGAAACAGCACCACAGAGGTAGTCCCAGAGGCACTCACCAGAATGACAGGAAGCTGCAGGTGACCACTGCGTTTCTACTTTAAAAAAATCACTCTACATCTGGGATTCTAGTTTGATCCTTTTCTGTATAAGACATTTTTACCCCCTTAGATGCCTCTGTATACTTGATTTCTAACCAAAATTGTCTTCTAAAAAAATTCTAGGTATTAAAAGTTTTGGCATCATTTTGTTACTTTTAAGGGAGAAACTATCAGCTACGTGCCCCCCCACACACCTTGGATAAACAGTTAGTGCACGAGGACCACATCTTGGGTTTCTGAACAGGTGTGTATGTACTTCCGTAGCTCTATAAGTTAGAAACATCCAGAAAACTCAACTGCCAGCAGCATGCTTGTGGGGTCCCCTCCTGTGTCCTTGGTAATTAGCAGCTACCATTTCAACATATTGGTTATTTCTTTTGCCAGTCTTACACATTTTGTATAAGATTCAAATTTAATATCAGGTAAATTGACAATAACATTGTGAGTCAAACATATGATATTACTGTAAGTTGAAATGTGACCACATTCATCACTGGTAATTCCAATGGTCTTTAGGTCAAGATAGCTGTAAAAATTCTAAAATCAATTATGTTAGGGGAAATAGCTGCCTCCATTAAATCCCATTAGAAAGCACAGAAAGTTCTATGAGAAATGCAACTTGACTATTTTTTTATACTATGATATTGTGAACTCCAGAGGATGTAGGCATTAATACAAATGAACTCATCATGCTGTATGCGTTTTCAGTATGTTAGTGATATAAACTGTACTGTAGACATTGCCCCCGCTTTAAGAACTCTTGGGGTCTGAGAGTCAAAGCTCCCAGATGTCTGTTAGGCTCCTCTACTGACTGTGGTAACTACTGACTCACTACCATTTCCTTCTGCTGTATTTGTTTATGGCCTAGGAGCTTGTGTTTGTTATTTATCTCTTGTGCTTATTTTATCACTGTCCATGCCAAATGTTAATTGCCAAGCTTGGAGTGACCTAAAGCATTTTTTCAAAAGCATGACTAGATTTCATTGAGGATAAAGTTTCTGCAGACAAAATTTGAAAAGCCACACGTGTCAGTTACAAAATGACGTGCTGCCATTCTTGACTGCTACTTGGATGCAATGGAAACTGTGCTCTATGATATGTGACAAATCTTAATAAAGTCTGTGTATCAGTAGTCTAGGTTTCAATGTTTATTAAGCATCCAATGGTCTGGATAAAGCTTGTATTCTAAAATCAACAGGTATCCTGGAGGTATTTTTCCCAGGAGACTCTTTAGAGAAATATTGTGATTATTCAATAGAACCACTTTTCTACCAGTTATTTTTTTTTCTTTCATGCCAACATCTTTCAACAAATTGTTTCCTGGATGTCATACTCTGTTTATGTTACCAGGCAAAAATTGAGTAAGATGGCAGTTTTCTTTTCATAATAAATCTTCACATTTCATAGAGACTTCTCATATGCAGAAAACACACACACATATATATGTATAGAGGTGGTGCTAAGTAGGATGTATGTAGAAAAATTTGGGGGATGAGGGAAAAAATTAAGAGGATTATGTTTCTGGACATCTTCCTACACGTAACCTAAAAGGTTCATCTACTGTAAAAACCCTGCCTCATCAAAAAAGTTAGAAAAAATGATTAAGGGCTAACTCAGAAAGTTAAACATGGATTTTAGAATATTCAGAACCATTCAAAGTATTTGTGGGAGAATTATTAATTCAGATACTTCAGAAATTTGAAACATAGCAATTAACAAATATCTCAAAGAAGTCAGAGCCACTTAACTGGGATTTCTGTTTTAGGCTAAGCAAACAGCAAAAAGAAACCTCAAATATTTGTGAAATTTCAGGTATTTAAAGACATAATTCAATGGAAGAAATGATCTCTGGGGTCTTGTAAAAGCAATTTCCTTAACTCACAAAGTCTGTTGGAAATTTAGCAAGAATTCTTATGGTTTAGAACCCAAGAAATTAATGGAAGAAAGACCTCATTAGATGGATTATGATCTTAGCAACTCAAAGTAATGACTGGGATATAGAAAAATGTTTAATTTGAACTATTTCTGGATCTTTTAAAGTATACACTATTTTCTGTGAAGTGTATGGAAGCAATAAAAACTATAATTTGGGTATGGGTTCTTTATGTATTTGCACTTTCAGGAAAGGGATGGGTCATATATGTAACTTCTCTCAAACCTTTCAGATCCTGACATTTAAAACAGCAAAACAAAACAAAAAGCAAATAAACAAAACCCCAGAAGTTGCATTAAATCAGTATATCAGCAAAGGTGGAGAAGCTGCATGTTGGCTACTGATGGGCATTAAAAAGTCATCTCTGCAAGTGTGCTGGAGGAGACAAGGCATGAAAGCAACGTCAGGATCCTGGATTCTTTAGTAATTTTTGTTTTTTATGATTTATTTCATTATGTGGTTTGCATGGGCAGCTGTGGGGGCCAGAGGCATCAGGTTGTCCTGGAGCTGGAGTTACAGGCAGGTGTGAGTGTTGGGAATTGAACTTGGGCATTCTACAGGAGCTGTGTGGACTATGGACTGATAAACCATGTATCCAGATCCTCTTGCATAGTTTTTCAGACCAGTTGAAAGGCCCTATTTTTCCCATAGTAAATTGACATCTCACTCCAGTATAGTCCTCATTTTTAGTGGCTGCTCTCATTTAACTGGATTGATTACAAAAATCACAGTTAATACAAAACAATGCCACTTTTAAGTAAACAAGTAGATCTCAGTGGTGTAATTTTTGTATTCTGTTATAGACTGTGTGTTCAGGACCTGTGTGTACTCATCACAAGGCTTTGTACTCCAGTGAACAGGTGATTCATTTCCTACCAAGTCCAAGCACACAGCAATACCCAAGCAATTTTATGTTCAAATACATATCTGTGGGCAGTTGTAACCTTAAGATTCTCAACTTCAGGACTGGGGAGATGGGTCAGTGGTTAAGTGTTCGCCATGCAAGCATGAAGACCTGGGTTTTCAGAAAGATGGCACCCAACATCAACTGTGGCCTCCACCTGCATGCACACATATGAACACACATATTAAAACTCTTCCCTTCCACATGCTTTAGTTCTCATTCATTTCTATTTGATTTTCCTCAGTATGACTAGTTTTTAGTAGTATCTCAACTCCCAAAATGGTACCCTCAGTGACCTCTATGTCCTCTACTGTGGCTGAAATGAATTTCTTTAGTGTCACAGTGTATTTTACCTGACTTGGGGATCTCTCTTCCAGACTTTTCTGAGCAGTTAACAAGCACATTTTCAATTTTTTTATTTTTATGTGGGACTGAACCCAGAACTTGGCTTGCCTTAGGCATGCTGAGCAAGTCCTCTATTATGGAGCCACACCCCAACCCAAGAGGCATAAATTTTTAAACACCTCTAAATCACCTCCAGCAAGCCACTAACAGCTTTTTTATAAAGATTTTAGTAAGTGGCCCTTTTTACACTGGTATTCTGGAGGGTGAGGTAGGGGATATGTAGTGGTAGATGAGGCCATAGCCAGTAGATATTATCAGGACTTTGAGGTGTGGTTTATTCTCTTTCCTTGCTATTAGTATTTTTGCAGTGTGTATCAATAACTTGGGAACTGGAAAGAAGCGTGAATTCTAATGAAGCCAGTGGGGAGATGCAGAGGCGCAGCACTGCTGCCATGGCAGTAGATGCTCCTGTTGTTGCCTGCACAGGCAGAAATCCTAC
This sequence comes from Sigmodon hispidus, assembly GCA_004025045.1. Taxonomy (NCBI): domain Eukaryota; kingdom Metazoa; phylum Chordata; class Mammalia; order Rodentia; family Cricetidae; genus Sigmodon; species Sigmodon hispidus. Next base: position 54,128 of record PVIH01001947.1, read on the forward strand.
AGAGTTGTCCCTCGGCTGACTCACTTGGTTTTGTCTCCTACAGCTCAAGATGGCTTCAGTCTTGCTATGTAGCCATGGTTGACCTTGAAGTCCTCATCATCCTGTCTCTATGTACCAAGTACAGGGATTACACATACACCACCACACTTTGTTTTTGACACAAATTCTCACTACTTAGCTCAGGTTGGCCCTCAGCTCAAAATTCCCATCTCCTCACTACTTCAATTTTAAAAATAAACTTTGAGGGTTGCATATATTTTAATCATATCTACTCCTAACTCTTTTCCTCAAATCCTCCCTGATTTGCCTCTACCTCCCTACCCACAACTTCAGGGTTTTTTTTTTTTTCCTTTTAATTTAGTGCCCTTTGATTAAAATTTGTGCTGTCATGCTTCTGGGTTTGGGTTATCCAACCCACCAGGAGCCATACCCTTAAAGAAACCTGATTCTCCCTTCCCCAGAAGATATCAACTGTTCATGGCTCCTGAGTTAGGGGTAGGGCTCAAGGACTCCTTCCTAGTCTATTTTAGAAAGTTATGGTCTTGTGCAGGCCCCACTTTGGGCAGCCACAGCTGTTGTAAGTTTGAGTGCAGGGATCCCATCATGTCAAGAACAAACTTGTGCTTTGGTCCTCCCAAACCCTTGAGTCTTACTCTCTTTAACTGGGTTTTCCAAGCTGGTCCCTGAGCCTTGGGGTGATGGGATGGTAATGCAGATGCCCCATCTGTGTCTGAGCACTCCACAGGCACATGGTCTAGGCACTGTCAACAGCTGTTTCTTGTTAACTACCATCCACTGGGCAAAGAAACTTTTCTGATAATGTCTGAGAACTGTCTGAATCTGTGAGTACAGAGAAAAATTTAGAGGGTAGTTTGATGCTATGTCCATTTAGCAAAACAGTAGTTGTTTTTGCCAGATTTATAGCAACCAGATGGGTTCCACCTCCTGTGAAACAAGCCTTACAAGTCCAGCTAGAAGTGTTTGATTACCTTCATAACATTCATACTACCATCACACCCTTGGGCATATTCTGCCACGTTCATAATTATTGGAGCTCACAGGCTCACAGCTGAGTAACACTGCTGATGAACCCTGAGCTATACACAGCACTTTCTAGTACATGGAGGGTGAGCCTGGTCAGTACCAAGTTGATCTCTCCGTATTCGGTGACCAATATGTGCAGTGTCTTCATCGATCGACTTTTGCTGTCAAGTTCTGAAGGACAAACAAGAGCACTGACAGTAGTCTGTATTGTATGAGGGTCTCCAGGATACCTCTGCCCAGCAGCTTGACCAGCAGAAGGTGTCCCATACCTGGCATTGGGCTTTGGACAACCCATGGCTTACCAGATGAGCACAGTCCACTGTGAAGAAAAATTCTAGTTAAAACTTTTAAACTTTTCTAGTCTACAAGTAAAAAGTCAACTTCAAGGTGAGTTTACTTCTACTGAGAGTGCACACTGCCTTCCAACAGCAAGAGTAAGAAGTTACAGCCTTGTCCCACTATAGCTCTGTTAGTCTCTCAGCTTTATCTCTGGGTGAGACAGGACATGAATATGACATGTCTTCTGCTTAAAGATCAAATCTTGGTAGCCTCAGTTCTGTCCATGCAGGCGTAGGTTTTATACTGAATAAACTGAATCTTTGGCCTTGGCACACCAAGCAAGTACTGGTATGATTTAAGTTTACAAAATGGTATGATTTAAGTTTACAAAGCAGTTCTTTAAACTTGGCACTGGTTACCAAGGAGGGAATCAGAATCCGCAACATAATATTGGATTGCCTAAGACAAAGGTTACTCAGGACTGAAGACCCTTTAAGGTCCCTGCCTATGCTCTACAATTTGCCACACTTCTGAAAGGAACTGAAAGTAGCCATAGCCATAGAGAATGACATTTCAGACAAGAGTCCACTTATCTGTCAGCAGAATTGAGTTGAAGTGTATAGAGTGAGACCTCACCTGGTTTGGATTACCTTTAAGGAACCTAATGAATTTTTAGGATTCTCCCTACAGTGACTAGCAATAGTGAGTCTCATAACATTATTCCAAGGTCCATATACAATTAAGACATTGAGAAAGATTTAAATAACAGTCAAACACATACAAGAGGGTCTGTCCTGGTAATGACAGTACTTGCAAAACCTCACCATTCAGGGCGAAGCAGGAGGTTCAGGAATTTAAGGTTAGCTTCCACTACACAGTGAGCTCAAGACTGGCCTGGGCTACATAGGATCCTGATTCCGACAGAAAAAAAAGGCTTCGTTAGCAAACAACGTAGAAAACGTGACACCTGCCTCAGTTTTAGTAACTTATAGGCTACCATTAAACTGATTATTAGATGAGTGAACCCATTTAATTGCCAAACATTTCCTGTTTGTTAGGTGGTGTTTGGTTTGATTCTTAAGTGGGTAGACAAATTCTGAGCATTTATGCTGAAGACAAGAATATCTAGTATTTGTATGAGGTTATGCAAATGTTATACCTGGGCACATTCTGAGACTTAACTCATAGAGAAGGAAAGCTTGGTATCCCAGAAAAAAAAAAAAAAAAAAAAAAAAAAAAAGTCTCAGCTTGTTTTTGCAATGTGGGTGACTGACGACAGAAGAGGCCAAGGACAGAGTTGCTGCAAGTTCCACAACTTTATGTCCATTTGCAAAGGCAATCTTCTTCCTTCCTAGAGTTACAAAATTGGAAGGCAGGTACTTTTAAGTCTCAAATATGATCCATTTAGAAATGCTGAATAACAAGGACCGGAGGCGCTGACGAGCTCGGGGCTTCCAATGGCAATAGGAAGACCGCAGGGTACAGCAGCCGTCGAGTCACTGCGTCCCGTGAGAGGTTCACGGCTTCTCTGCACTCTCAATGGACAGCCAGGCCACTCGCCATAAAGCATCCTACCCTGCCAGTTTGCAGGGAACTACAGCAGTAGGCGGGGCTATCCTTGACCCACCCCCTGACCCACGAACGTGCAAACGTGCAAAAGGTCAGAGGTGAGAGGTCGCGCAGGCGTCATGGCGGCGCTGTGTGGGTCCCGTGCCGAGGCTGCAGGGAGCCGATTCCTCAGAGTGCTTCTTTTCTCCAAGCCCTTTCGAAATGCAAGCACGGAGAGTGGCTCCGAGAGCGAGATCCATGACTCCTCCGCTCCTCCGGCACGCTCAGGCGGCTTCGCTAGCGCTCTGGAGCGAATCTCGAAGTTGCAGCTGAAGGCGGAGCTCGGACTGGTGAGTGGGCCTCGCGGCGCCACGTCGGGACGCAGGGCCAGCGTGGGGGGGGGGCTAGTGCGACTAGGGGGCGGGGCGTGGGGAGTGCTGGAGCGCCTTTGCTGCGGAGGGAGCGGAGGAGCGGATGGCTTGCTATTTCTTACTCTTCTTTTCCGCGACTTTTAGATGTCAGCTCTCCCTGTTCCCTCGCGTGTCATGCTGGGCGAGCTAGCTGGCGGCTTTTGTAGGTAGACCCTCTAAAAAAGCTGGAGTCTGAGGCTCCAGGCCTGTCATAAACATCTTAATTGAGTTGGAAGGGGATTGACAGGCGAATGGCAGTTATTGCTTCTGTGAATTGGGCATATTCTTTGATCTGTCAGCGTTTCACTTTCATTTTCCGGAAATACCTTTTTTTTTTTTTTTACAATTTTTTTTTCATTTATGTGAAATGGAAATGTAAACATGTAAACTATGACAAAACGTTTAGATAAATGAACTGGAAACAGACATAAAGAAAGACTGGGATTTTTAAGAATTGTTAGATTTGATTATAAGTTAAATTGAGTTAAAAGAAAAAGTTGAATTCCTGTTTTCACTCCTTAGGGAGTAGTATGGAGCAGTACACATGTAGACATTTCTTTGAATTAAAGGGTCATTTTAGTGTCAAAACGTTTTTTTGGTCCAATGATAGGAAGAACCCTAGGACACAACTCTGGTTTTTGCCATGCGTGGAAGCCCGTCTGAGATTGACCTAGGCACTCTGCATACCGCTTGTCTTCTTGTGGGATTCCTAACCGTGGGAACAGGGGCTGTCTCGGACTCTTTTACAGGTTTGGAGGCCCTAATGATACTGGGTCATCTTGCCCAGCCTTAGTACATAGGGAGGTGCTTAGTCTTTCTTCCACTTGATATACCATATTTTATTGATGCTCATGGGATGTTGTTTTTGGTCCCTGCCAGTTGTCGTTGGGGGAAGCGGGAGAGAAGGCGCAGCTCAGAACAAGGGCTCCGACACAGGAGTAAGCGGAAACAAGCAAGCTCAATCTGTGTTGAGGAAGGGCCCAGCTCTGTATCCCCTCCACCCAGCCAGGGGGAAGGGCTGCTGCTCTATGGTTGTCTCTCACTGGTCCAGGGCATCTCACTTCAGTACTCTGCCTCTGTTACCAAGGCTTCCAGGCAGTCCCCAAGCTGGCTTATGAGGAAGTGCCCATCTTGAGGGGTCCTCATGGCTTAGGAGGAAGTGCTGTGAATACATGTTTTAAGGCACCAGTTGTAACCAGTTTGAACTGACTGAGGCCAGGCTGGCCCTCAAGTCCTTAGAATCCTCTAGGGCCTATACATCCTACAGTGGGAAACCTGCCCTTTCCTAAACAGAAGAGGAGGAGGAGGTGTGGATTGGTGTGGGAACAGAGGTGGGATAGGGGGAGGGATGAAGAGGAAGGGAGGGGAAACTGAGGCTAGAATGTAAAATAATTTATTTTTTTTTTAAAGAAAGAAACCAGGCCCTGCCAATAAACATAGTATAATTTATTTGCTAGTACTGAAAATGGATATTTTCACCAAAGTATAATTTTGAGTCTTTTCTATATTGCTTCAAATGATCAGTGTATATGCAGTATTAACAGTTCTGCTGATGGTTTATATTATGGTGAGCAAGGGGAGATGGAAAGAGATAGATCATGAGAGAATGAGATGGTTAAGTTGGAGGAGCAACAGAGGGAGCCACTGTGGGGTTAGAGAGAAACCTGGTGCTAAGGAAACATCCAAGAATCCACAAGGTGTCCCCAGCTAGGACTCCAAGCAATGGTGGAGAGGGTGCCTAAACAGGACTTCCCCTATAATCAAATGAATGACCACCATAATTGTCATTATAGAGCCATCATCCAGCAACTGATGGAGGCAGAAGCAGAGATCATAGCTAAGCATTATGTCGAGCTTCCATCTATCTCTTAAAGGAAAAGGGGTCACAAGGAAAGAGAGTCACCAATAGAGAAATCTGAGAAAGGAAAAGGGAATTCTTGTACTATTCTATATTCCTAAGTGTGACTAAATATATAAGCTAAAAGTTTGTGATAATTAAAACACAGAAAAGGCAAAACACAGCTGAGGCTGTTTCTTTCCAGGCATGCCAGAAATGCACCTGTGCCAAGGGAATAGCGTCAATATCACCACGGCATCCTGTGTAAACCATGTGGTGGTGGGGGAAGCATGTAGTGTTTGATTTGCACCATCTTATTTGTCAAATGTTACTTGGCAGTAAAGAACCTTTTAGAGCTAAAAAAAAAAAAAAATACATTTCTTACCCTAAGTGATTAGAATAAAGAGGGGATCTTTATCTATTTTGTACAAAATCTGAGGCCTGACACCTCCCAGCCACTCTGGTCATTTTTGGGGTTCATTCTCACAGTGATTATGTGAGAAGATAACCTTTCTCAGGAGCTGGTCAAATCAATTAACAACCTCTTTCTGTTAATCACACAAAGCTCAGGGCTATAACATAAACAGTTAGTCTCCAAAGCTAGAACCTTGTGTCAGTAAACTGAGGTCAAAGTGTTAATAGCCCTCTGAGGTCAAAGCAGAGATAGCTGAATTGCACTTTCCATTATTGGCATTATTGGGGTGATTTCAGGGCATTCTGTTCTTTGGATCTTTGAGGGGCTTTGAATCAACAAATGCTCAATTCTGTCTATGAATATCTGTGAAAGCCCCGTTTGTGATCTTTTCACATAAACACCTTGTCTGGCCAAATTGTCTTGTCATAAAGATAATTATAGAGAACAGACCTCTAAGTTTTTATGTGGTATGGAACAAAGATCTGACTGTGTGACATACCTTTCTTACCAGAATTACACAGTGGCGGTAGAAGTCATCCTTCTGTTAGTACTCAGGAATATTGTGACTGACAAATGAGGAATAGACAAGCCCCAGACCTGCTATGGGGGAAAGCTATGGCACCACACAAGAGAATTACAGTAAGAGCAGCCATCTACTCAAAAGGCAGTGACCGTCATCGCCCTGTGTGTGGATTGTCCTCCATCAGATGTGTACTTTTCTGGTGGGCTGGCCTTTTCCATAGCTGTAGTCTACTTCATAATCTTGTACTCCAGTTCAGATTGTTGCTGTTTTGTTCCCCTGATAAGGATATGACACAGTGGCATTTGCATATGCAATTAAATCTGAATGATGCCCATCCGGAGAAAGCATGCTGAGAACTCCCAGTACAGTGTCGGTGACACTTGTTTCATCACCAACTCATCACCATGGGCTTTTTACTATCTGTGCATTTGCTTTTATTGTTTTACATTGCTCTGCCTGTGCGAGTGTCCTGTGGCTGAACTCTGTTCCCAGCCCATCAGTGCATGTTCTTGATGTTGAGAGACCAAACTGAATTCAGAAATTGGGAACTGGGATTACACTTGATCCCTGATTTTAAGTAAAAATTGCTAATGTTTATATTTTTTACTTGATAAATGAGCTTATAAGATATACTTATAGTCAAAAAGTTACATTTGTGGTGTATATGTATTGGGGTTTCATGTAAGTTTTTATTGGCTAGATGGTTTCTGCTTGATTATGTTTAAAGATAAGCATTGTTTCCTAAACAAATTGCTCTCCTGATGCTTTCCACGCTGAAGTGTGTTTCCCATGTACAGATTCACTGTAAAACTCATTCTTTGTCTCGCTCTGGTCTACCAGCTATATCAGGTACCTTTGGATGTCCTGTGCTTTGCTTTACATTGTCTTTATAGTATACTGACAGCTTTGTACTTTCATTGATGTCATTCCTTAGCCTGTTATCTTACTTTGTAATTATAACTCTTGGAGAGCAGGGGTAGGTTTCATTTGTTTTTTCCATCTACCGCATAATGCCTTACATGTTAAATAGGAATATATGTTGATTTAAATTGTAAAACTTAATTTGATGCTTGAGCACTTATACGTACACAAACAGTATTTCAGATGCCTACTTTGGGTTTAAAAATATGTACATATAGTGATAAAATTTCAAGTGGTACCCACTGATTTTTTTTTTTAGCATATATTAATCTTATATGGGTTTTATTTGGGCATTTCATATATGCCAAGAAGTCAGGAATTGACTCACATAATTCTTTGTCTTAATTTCTCATGTAAGTTACTTGATAAAGGTAATTTAGGTTTAAAAGCCTTATGGATTCTATGGTTGCTATGTGCTCACATGGCCGCATGTCTTTTCCTTTGCTTCACTAGCTTTGATACTGGTATTTTTTCCAATTTGTTAGTTGTTTTTCTTATTTTCAGTGTAAGGACTCAAAATTCATTAGTGTGTTCAACTAAGCTCATTCTGGTGTATAAAAAAGGACTCTTGGCAAATGTTTGATAAAGATTTATGTAAATATATTTTTTTCTATCTCTTTTTTTCTCTTTGTAGGGTAGGGCATAAAAGCCAGACTCTTGCTGTAATAGACCATTGCTGTATCTTTGAGTGACATCCCAGGCTTTCCACTTCTAAATCTTAAATTCTTAGTAGCTCTTAATATAAATCTAACACCAATATGACAATATGAACTGTTGTAGTTTATGACCCCTGTTAACTGTCCAAAGATGGCAGTATTGAACAAAGAATAGGTTTTTCCTGTGTTGAGGCTATTACTACTGCTTCCTCACAGTAGAGGGTGTCCTGTTCCTCTTGACTACAGTGGAAAAGGACTTTTCAAGGAGCTGAGGCCTGCCTGCACAGTTAAACATCCTTCTGCTTTAGATTACTCAAAATACTGACATTATAGGATACTTGGTAGTTTTATATATTTTCACAATATCTTAGATGGATTTTAAGTAAATATTTTTTAAATGATTTTACTTTCTTGTTAAAATTGTTTCTTTCTTAATCTTACCCAGGTATAGTGGCTTATGCCTTTAATCCTGGTACAGGTGGATCTCTGTGAATTCAAGGCCAGTCTGGTCTACATGGTGAGTTCTAGAATATTCAGGAGAGACCCAGTCTCAAAAAACCAAACCAACCAACCAAAATAAAACAAAATAAAAAACCCTTAAAATTTCCAGACCAGTTTGTTTATTAAAGGTGCACACGTGTTTTGCCTGCACATTTATTTCTACGTGTGCCGAGTGGATGCCAGGAATGAGCCTGGGTCCTCTGCAAGAGCAGCGAGTGCCCTTAGACACTAAGCAGTCTCTCCAGTTCATGACAGAACTGTAAACTGGTCACTGAGTTCCTCTCAGAAAACCAAAAGATTTGTTTTACTATAAAAGGAATATAGCAGTAGATAGTGTATCTGTTTTAATATAAAGGGGAAAATGATCTTATTTTTTATGTTTGAATTCCACTAAATATAACAGAGTTATATGCTTTTACCTCTTTATTCTTACTCTTCCAATTTTCTTCTATTTTCTCTTTTATTGACAAAATAAATAAAAATAAAAAATAAATCATTCCACTTTAAAAATTACTAAATTTGTAAAGGAATGTTGAAAACTGTTTTTGACTTTAGCCATGACGCCTGCCAGCCCCTTCTCCTTACATTGCAGAATTCTGGAAGCGTTACTAAGTGTAATGAAGATCTTCTGAAACATTCTTGTCCCCATTGGAGAAAATGGCCGTCAATATAAAGACATTGAGAATGTATTGAAGTAGGTGGACTTCTCAAAGGAGTAGGCTTTTGTCAACACATAGAGTGTGCTTAAAAGCTGTAGTCACATCATTTGTAGGAAGGCAGAGTGATTTATAGTCAGCATGTGTTGTATTTGAAGGGTGATCATATGACCTGGCCCATTTAGACCCTTTTCTGACTTTGATGCTCAGTCTCTCTACTTCCAACACCATGTATTACCCAGAAATCTTCCTTTTTTAAAATGTCTTTGTTTTTTCTTCTTCCAGGGGATATATTGAATTTTCTCTTTTTATTTAACACATTAGTTTTAGAACCTGATTATAGCCTTTAATTTTGTCTTCATTTACTAGTATTAAGTAACAGGACTGACCTCAGAGAAGAAAGAATACCATCCTGCGGACACCAGCGAACCCATCTCTCCCTTCTCTACTATGTTTAGGAACACAGTGGCCATGGCAGCCAGAGCGCACTCCATCTCAGTGCTGAGGGCATGTCAATGGGCCCCATAGAGAAACCAACTACATCTGAGCAGAGCCTGCTTTGTAGGGTTTAGGGAATAAAAGTACACAGCTTACTTCAGTTTGGGTTTTTTCCTTCTTTTTTAAAGGTTTGTGGACTTACTGTTGGTAGCTGTTGGGCATGAGGCATTGCTGACATGTTGTCCGTTGGGAGTCCACATTTCCACCAACGCCTGGACTCTGACTAGTCAAATAGATACAATTGAGTTTTCTCAAAGAATTCAGGGTACACAGGGATACATCCCGTACATTTCTATATTTGTTAGTTTTTCTTTTGCTGACAAGAAGCAATTAATTACTCATTTAATTGATCATGAAGTAGATGGCATGGTGGCAGGAATGTGTATTTGGGACCTCCCACCTCCTACAAGTTCCACAACCTTATATATATATTTATATATGTATAAATATAAACCAGCAGCAGCAACAGGAGGCTTTTCACATTCGGACCACAATGGCATTCAACAGGCAGGTCGTATTCGAGAAATGAATGAATCAAAGCTGTTCCCTGAATCTGAATCCCCTTCACCTTTCTCCCTGTTTATCTAGATAGTTCTTTAGTTTTCAGTCTTTTAATGAAGGAAAAAGTATGTGAGAGTAGTAGAAGTCTGAGCTCCACAAGCAACTTTCCCCAGCCCTGTTTTTGAGACAGGTCCCCGCTCTGTAATCTAGTGTACCCTGGAGCTCAGCAAGAACTAGACAGACATTGAACTCATGGCCGGCCTCTAGTGCTGAAGTTACAAACAACATAAGTTGGCATGCAGCTGGTCCAGGATATCTGCCTTCCCACTGAACGCCATGAGTGAGCTTTATAGCGATGTTTTCCACCCTGAGTTCTGTGAGGCAGACCAGTTGACGGTGTGTGAGCTGAGTCAGCTCTCAAGGAGCTAAGTGTTGGTTCAGACACTTTATAAACAGAGCTTCATGTTGTCAGAATGTATGGTGGGAGTTGCCATAAGTGATAAGTGATCACTTGACAAGAAATAAATATACCTTGGGTTAGGCCCTAGGAATTCAGAGATGGTTCTAGACTGTGGTTTTTATCTGGTTATCTAAAATGATTTTCAAAAGTCAGTGTGTAAGGATGACTATACAGTTTAAGAACAAATTTACGTTAACCTTGGAGTCTTATGTTGTCATAAGATCCTTTCAGTCACTAAAAACACTTGGGCCCCCATTGTAAAATGTGATAAAGGTGACAGAAGAGACAGAAATGTTTCATCTCTGGGTGATTTAAAAATAGAGTTATAAGAAAATGCATAATGCTATAAATATTTTAAACTGATTTACTAAACCCTCAAGGAAATTAATTTTATTTTCACCTGTTTGTGTGTATGCATGTCACAGCTTGCCTGTGAAGGTCAGAGGCAGCTTGCCTCCTACCAAGTAGGCTTCAGGAACTAACCTCGCCTTGCTGTGCTTATCAGCCGGTGCCCCTACCCACTGAGCCGTCTTCCTAGCCCAAGGGAATCTTTGTTATAGTTCAGCCTACTGTTTTCTAACCCAAGGGAGAAGTGCCCCTTGCTGCCTTACTCTCTTAGCCTAGCCATCTGTCTTATCATGGCTATGGAGGACATTGTGGTTGTTAGGAGTGGGCCCTAAGTACGTGTTTAACTTCTGGATCTTGTTTTATTTGGGCTATGGCTTTAATGAGTCAGCTCAAAAAAAAAAGATAGGGAGGGGGTCAGTGTAGATTAGGCCCCTCCTGGCTACAAGCACAGTGAGAACCTACATTGACATCTTTCTAGTCTTCCAAGCTGTGCCGATGATGACTGCTGTGGGTGGCTCAGTGGCTTCCAGCAGAGGAACATGGTGGCTTCCTTGTTTCTTCCCCTGACTTACTTGGTGTGACTCTACTCTATCCAGGGCTGGGCACTGTGAGCGTCTAGGACAGTGGTTCTCAACCTATGGGTTGAGACCCCATTGAGGGAAGTGTTGAATGATCCTAAGACCATTGGAGAACACAGATATTTACATTATTATTCATAACAGTAGCAAAGTTACAATTGTGAAGTAGCAATGAAAGTAATTTTCTGGCTGGGGATCACCACATGATAAGAAACTGTACCAAAGGGTCACAGCGTTAGGAGACTGAGAATCTCTGCCCCAGAGTGCGCTTTTCCCTTTTCTTTCAGCAAAACCTGCCTTTTGGTTTGTATTGTTTTATTTATCAAGACACGGTTTTTCTGGGTAACCACTCTGCCTTCGAACTCATAGAGCTCCACCTGCCTCTGCCTCCCAAGTGCTGGGATTGAAGGCATGCACCAACACTGCCCAGCAAGATCTACTTTTTAAAGATACTTTTCTAGTGGAGGGAGGCAGGTGGGGTTTAATATGAACTGAGGATGTATAAGCTTGTGGGATGCCCTTCTGGCCACCCTGTGTCCAAATCTACTGATGATTTTGGTTTGTATTGACTTTCTGTGCTGAGGAGTCCTTGCCAATACGTTACTTTGTACTGTAAGACCCTTCACTTTATCACCTGAGGCATGCAGCATAAGCCATTGTCTTGCCAATTTTCCCCTGAAGCAGAGCTCATAAAATTATGGTCCATGAGCCAGATTCAACATCTTGGGCATGTTTTGTCTCATGTATAAAATGGAGTGTATATTTATTTGTTTGTTTTCTTTTTCAACATGCATGCAATTTTAAAAGGCCAAGTGTTGGCTCTTTCCACCAGACTGGCCTCTCATTCTCCCAAGGACCTCACAGGGCCAGGCATTTGAGTTTGTAATCCTCAGACTGGCATATTAAAATTCTATTACAAATGTAGTTGTGTAATTGAAGGTACATGCCACTAAATGATTAATAATCCCTGAGTAACATAGAAAACTCAGTCATAATTCAGGGTATAGGTAGGTAGAGGAAATCAGATCAAATTAATAATATTCCTCTGTAATTTTCTCTCACAAATAGAAACCTTGTACTTATTTTGCACCAACATCTATACACACATCCCATATTCAAATTAAAGATGACTAGAAAATTCAAGTTTGTATATACAGATTTCAAAAGAAGCATATCCCAAAACAATTGTAAAAATGAGAAAATACTTTCACAACATACTGTGTCCAGTTTTCAAGTGGATACCTGCAGAAGATTCCTAGAAAGTTTGCAGCAGAGAAGAATTAGAAGCTATCTATGTGAGGACAAAGAGGGGTGTGAAGACAAAGCTGATTTGTTTACAATTATTCTACAAAAGGACCCACGTTTAGACCGATGTTTACGATGAAATCACTCTCCAGACCAGACATTTTTTGCAGATGGTCAGTTCTGGGAGCGAGGTCAGCGTGGTCCCCTTGGATGCGCTTCAGGAGCCCAGGATCTGACATTACTGCTCCATCCTGCCTGTTCTCCTCACTTCTGGGCTTTTGAAAGTCAAAATTCTGCCCTCCTCTACCGTCTCTTTGCTTTGGCTCCTTTGTGAGAAAGAAAGGGATGAAGAGGAATGAGAGTGTAACTGTCTTATGGAGCCAACTTCCAGTTTTGGTCATGAATTAATTCTGCACACTATACATGTACAGCAAATTGGTTTTTGTTAAATTGTTTCTTTATGTCCCTGTTAAACTTACTGTCATCTTTTTTTGTTGATTTCATGTATATAAATATTTCTTCTCATATTTAGGAGTCTTCAAAAAATGTGGAATCCTTTGCTTCCCTGCTGAGACACTCTCCACTGACCCAGATGGGGCCTGCCAAGGACAAAGTGGTCATTGGACGAATCTTTCATATTGTGGAGAATGATCTCTACATAGATTTCGGTGGCAAGTTTCATTGTGTATGTAAAAGACCAGATGTGGATGGCGAGTAAGTACAGTCATTTCCATGTGACTTTAAAGTGTTGGAAGGAGTAGAGAATAACTGTCAGTAGACTTTTTTTTCTGCAGTCATAAGGCCCAGAGTTTTGCCTCTGGAACCCCCACAGAGAGGCAGGTGTGACTATAATCCTAGTACTGGAAGGCAGGTGGAGTTTTAGGGTTCACTGACCAGCCAGTATAGTCTATCTGGGGAGCTCAAGGCCAATGAAAGATCCTGTCTCAAAAAGAATACATGATGGACAGTGCCTAAGAAATGATATCCAGTACTGAGATGTTGACTTCTGGTGTCCATATACTTGTGGGTGTATACCCTCTCCCCTTACCTGTGTATTTATAAAGGTTGATGTACCACAAAAGGTTTTGTTGAACACTGGTGATTTTTTTGATTAACTTTCCTCTTTGACAATTTCATACATACAAAATACATTTTGATTACTCTTGCTTCCTACTCTCTCTTATCTCCTTCCCATCTTGATGAACACATTCTCCTTCCTACCAGGCCCTTTCCAGGTTCATGACTTTTGGGTTTGTTGTGTGAGTCCTTTACTTTAACCAGGATCACCTATGTGAACACTGAATTTGAAGTACACACTGGAGCCTGGGAGGGTCACCAGTGGGTCCAGATGTAAGCAGTGACTTCCCCTCCTGAATCTGTTACCACATGGTAAGTAGTCAAAGAGGGTCCTCTCAGCCTGTGTCTGCCTGCAGGATGGGACTTCACAGCTCTTCTCCTTACCATGGCTCTTAGAGCTTTCTGTCCCCATTCTGGAATGTTCCTTGAGCCTTAAAGGGGACGGTAAAGATGTCTTTTTAGGACTGTGTACTCAACCACCACTTATTCTCAGTGCCTTCTGCAGCCATTAGTCTCTACATTAGACAGGTAGATTGTTTTAAAAACCATTCAGTGTGGTAATGCTCATTGGAGTCAGAGATGCGGTCCCTGGAGGGAGCTGTGTGTCTGCATTAGTTGGACCAACAAGTGGGGTTTAAGTCAGAGATTCTGCCTCAGTAAATAGTGTGGAGAGTGATCAAGGAAGGCATCCAGTGCCAATCTTAGCCTTATACATGTAGAGGCAGACACATCAAACACACACACACACACCACGTATACATGTGAAAAAGAAAGCATCAATCATATTATACAAACTAATAAGGAAAGGATATGTTCTAGGAGGCAGTATTCTAAGAGTGCTGTGGGTGTTAGCAAGTTCACATAGTAACTGGCTTACCAGTTAAGGGACTAGGCTTGTTCTACCTGACAAAATTAGTGATACACCCCCCCCCTTCATACTAGTGATATCTGAGAGACCAATTAACCGTTTATTTCTGATTTTAGAAAGATTCCCAGCTTTGCCAACTTGTGGACTGTAGCCTGTCCTCTCTTGGCCAGTGCCACATTACCAGTTTGGTATCACTAGATGCGTATCAGGAAGGTGTAGACTGTGGGCTCTCACAATGTAGTTTGGACTTCTCCAGCACACCTCTGCCTCAGCTAATCAGATGTCAGCCTTTGTTCATTAAGCTGCATGGTGTAAGCCGCCGGGACCTGGAGAGACAGGCAAAAGTAGAACACATACAAACCCAACCCAAAGTAGTAAGACCGAAAGAAACTACAGCCTGGCTGTATTTGTAGTCAAATTTCAGCACAGTAATGTGTATGTGTGCTGTATAGAGTGGCTGAACGGGTTAGTCTGCGTAGTATTTAGAACATCGCCGGTGTCTGGGAGGCAGATGTTTCTGTTATTTGGTTGTTATTGAAATCTTATGGAGGGACAATGTGAATATTTGCTTTTTAAAGTTGTTCCTCAGACACGCTAAGCCTATCTGTAGATAAAGCTATAGTAGATAGTTTCCTACTCAATCAAGGTTATTATAACTTGCAGATACCTGAGATTCTTTTGTTTTCCTTTTCAAAGCACAGTCTTGTTCTATTGCCATCACCTGCCTGGAACTTGGACAGTCCTACTTCAGCCTCCCTCCTGAATGCTAGGCTTATAGGTTTATACCACTGCATATAGCACTTTCTCTATAAGGATGGAGTTTTGTTAATACTTTTCATAGACAGTTCTTTATGAATAATGGTTGGTCTTTGTTATTTAGTTAAAAATTTAAAGCATTTATTTTGTTATTATGTCATTTTCTTGAACACAGTATTTCACAGTGCCGCCAGAATGTCTTGTAATTTCAGAATCTGATGTGATTCTTGTTTTGTGTTTGCTAAATTGTAAATTTTTAAATATCAATATTTGAGATTAGATATTCTCTTATGTGGACTATAGTATGTTTTGAATATTCTTTATAGTATAGCTTTAAATTGTTAAGTGTTAGAATCCATTGCAGTATTTGTTAACTCTTAGAATTACATTTAAAACTGTTCACAAGCACATAAGTGCAGTTCTTCCAGAAGTAGCTGTGCTTGTAACCCACCACCGTCTCTTCCAAAGAGAAATTGTCACTTAAGGCCTTTGGAAGGAGAGGGATGAGCAGCTCACAGTGCTCCTGTAAGTAAGATCTCTAGTGTTCAGCAGTTGCTGTTTTCACTCCATCCCTCCTCCCCACTCCCTCCTTTTCTCCCTCCCTCCCGCTCCCTTCTGTATTGAAGTGAGTTAATTTGTGTGTGTCTTGGTTCTGCAGCTTTCTCTTAGCTCCTAGTCTGACAAACCATCTGTCCAGTATCTAGAGATATCTCCTTCACTTCCAAAGTACTCACAAAACTAATGCATTTATGCATGAAGATCATGAAGAGGGTCGCGCAAGGGCTGACCCACTCATTGGTATATTCATCCATTCATTCATACTTACTCGATCTCAGTGTGTGGGGACTATTGACATGGCTGGTGAAAACAGCATTCTCTGTTCTTGTGAGTTAAAGATTCTACCTAATGAAGGGGAAAGGAATAGATAGAAAATGAGCACATAAATTAGTTTAATATGGTAGCAACCCTGCAAGTGCAAAAGAATAATATGATGACAAAATACAGACGAGTAGGAAGTAATCGTCAGAAAAGGCCTTTGCTCACAGTCTATATTGATGTAGATGTGAAATGCCATAGAGGACCTTTTTAAATGGCTCTGGTAAACAACAACTGAAACTTCCATGCTGTTCCCTCTTCTGTGTACCAGAAGTAATATATCTAAGTGTGCTCAAGGAGCAGTCATTCATCCCAGCCACAGTTTAATCTGGAGAGTTTGATTATTTTCTTCTGCTGCCTACAGTACATAACATAGCTTTTAAGAGAGAAACTGAGCTAGGATGTTCGTTGTCCAGCTCTTCTTGTATCATAAAGTTTGTCTGCTGTCCGCTGAATATTTATTAAATCTTTTGATTTGTATGTGTAGGTTCTTCCTAAAAGTCTTAAGTTGACTGTAGGTCTGCATAGGCATCTGTCACTTAAGCTTTGAAAGTACTATAGAAATATGTAAGGCCAGTGTAGTTACTGCTTCAGTCATGTTTCATTCATATTTGGATACAAAACAAAATGTGTGGGTAGAAGCTTTCAAACAAATGTTAGCCTGGCCTTTGTCAGCTCCAGGAAAATGGTCTCACTGGAATGGGTAATAATGAGGGCCAGCCTGGCAGTGCCTCACCTCTGTATGTTTAGATAATATAGCTCGGTGCAGAGCTTATGGCTCTGAGAGATCCGAAGTGTTGGACCTCTGATGGACAGATTCTAAGTGACCAAATCTTTTGTTAGGACTCATTTGAAGTCATTGTAATTTAGGACATACATATTTATTTACTATTCATCAACTACATTTTGACCATTTCTTTTTGTTCAGGACTTGTAGAGAATCATGTTCTATCTTTATTCAGACTTGCTTCCTTCCCCCACTCAGAATTACACTTGGGCATGTACTTGTTAGGTAAATGCTCTACAACTAAGCTGATTCCCCAGCCTATCATTCAGATATTTGTGTGATTGAGTACATTCTAATATAAGACATTTTAAAGAATGGAAAGATACAGTGAAAGATAACTAGAAGGTAATTAAATATAAGTTTAGATATATATATTTAATTTATCATTATTTTAGTAAGTACATTTAATGATATTTCAGACTTAGAAAAATTGATAGGGACTGCAGACCATTTGTGTTACTTCAGTATTCCCATGAGCTAAACAGCCTGGAATAAGCTCCAAAGTGTTTGCTTTCTTTATTTGGACTATTGTCTTGTTTCTTGAGACAAGATCTCAACTATTTGATCATGAACTTTGGAGGATCCTTCTGCTTCAGACTCCCAAATTCTGAGGTTACAAGTGTGTACCACTTAGATTTAATATGTTTGTAATTCATATATATATGAATTATGTTATATACATATAATTTATATAAATTATTTTCTAAATAAATGGTTTCTAAATGTTTAAATATATTTAAATATTTTTAATTTTTAAATTAGATATTTTTAAATAAATGCTTTTTAGTCCCTAGAATTTTGCAGAAAGACTTGGGGGTTTTACGGGAGTAGTAGGCAGTGCTAAGAAAGGAGTTATCCCCCCCACTCTCAGCAGTTCTCAGTTTGCCCTTTGGAGATCAGTCGGTATTCTTACCTGCCAAGCCCCCATTATAACTCTCCAAGTTGTTCTTCTCAGAATGAAACTGTTTGTTTCTTTGGCTAGTTTGCTTCTTGAGGGAGGATGTTGTTAAGTAGCTTGGCGTGGCCTTGAACTCACCATAGTCCTTTATGCCTCAGCCTCCTAAGTGCTGAGGTTACAGGCTTGTTTTATCATGCTCAGCCATGAAAGCTAATTTTGATATTTTTAAGACTCTAGGGTTGGTTTTCCTAAAGAACTGATTGAACAAGAATATTTGAAGGTTGAGAAACTAAGCTACGGGTGTCATTACCCACTTCTAATCCAGCACTTAGAGCACTAAGGCAGAACGTCAAAGTCAATCTGATGTACATAATACGTGCCTTTTCTTAGACTCTCCCACCCATATATACATACAAACAATAAATACAAGGTTGTAGAACTTGGAAGGTATTATTTGCAGATGTCTTTCAGTCTGTTTCTCTTTGCAGTGGTGGCCCTGACAGGCATAAGTCATACAATATAGGCATGGCTAAGAAGACAAGGTGGGCTAGAGCTCAAAGAGAAGGCTGTGTTCTGTGTCTCTGTGTTTAAGTTGGTTTGCTATCGTAAGAGTTTCTGGTCTGGCCTAGCCCTAGATCCAGACTAGCAGACCTGAACAATCACACAAAATCTTGTACTAATTATAATTAAATGCGGTTTGGTTTATAGCTCAGACATATAAGTTGCTAACTCTTACTCTTAAACTAATTCGTGATTAGCCAAGTGGCTTAGTACCTTTTCACAGAGCAGCATTTCAACTTCTTTCCTCTGCATCTCCCTGACATCTCTGCTCTGCTCTTCCTCTTCCCAGAGTTTCCTTAGTCTGGTGGCCCCACCCATACTTCCTGTCTGCCTTCTGGCCAATCAGCATTTTATAAAACCAATAGGAGGGACAGATATTTACAGTTTACAGGAGCATAATCGCACAGCAATTTACTTTCACAAACCTTACAGCATGTCTCTTTTGTCTAAGTGTCCTTTTGTCTTCTATGACTTGATGGCTTCCACTGTGATTTAGACAAAGCACATTTTTCAGTACCCGCCTACCCTTTTCTTTAGAATTTTTTCTGTCATATACACAGAACGTACACGCAAATTAACATATTTGTCCCAGTGTGAATTGCATACAAAAAAACAGAATGTAGACAATGTTATTGATATTTTTTCCAAATCAGTGAAATGAATATCTGGGCACAATTAGTAACTAACAAAGCAGAGATTTACCTTAGGGCTCTGTGTTAATCCACTGCTTTCCAGATCATGAATCATAAGATCATTCACATGTTGTCAAAACTTAGTCTCGTTTATGCAGTACTTTTCTACCAGGGACACTGAAAGCAGTGCATTAGTGAGAAAGGGGGATACAGATCTGCTAAAGAATATAGGGAGGTTTGCTGTAGTATGCTGGCCAGGTGGCCATGGTTGCTGTGTGTCCCCCAAGATTCACATGCTAAAACCTAATTACCATGTGATGCTGTCAGGAGGCGAGCTATTGGACAGGGATAAGTGCTTCCCTCAGGAGTGGCAATCGTGCTCTATTAAAGAGGTCTTGAGCGCTTCCTTGATCCTTCCATGGTTGAGGATAGTGTTCAGGACTTAACCTTCATCAGACACAGACTCAGCTGCCACCTCTTGGATTCTTTAACTTGCAGAACTATGAGAACTATGTTGCTGTTGTTTGTAAGCTCCCATTTTTCTCAGGCTTTGTTGTAGCATCCTGAACTGACTGGGACAATGGCATTCCATATTTGGATAGTATTATTACCAGTACAATAATGAATAGCAGACACAGGCTTTTCAGAATAAATTGAGTTTGTAATTTTAGTGACAACAGTAGTAACAGGAATTGGTTATGTTTGAAAGTCAGTGTGCTACATGTTATTTAGAAATTCATTTTATTTTGCAAGGAACTGAAGTCTGTTGATGATGCACATAATACTTAATTGGTGCTTTCATAGAATGTAGCAGCTTTGAACTTTATTGGTCCTAAAACTTAACCCTTTTTTTTAATGTCCCAAAATTATACTTACAAATATAAATTTATATATTTTATCATCAGATACCATATAGAATTACTGCTCAGTAACCACATAACTCCTAGTTCTGTAGTTTTGTTTGTACTCATGATGCCCATTTCTGCTCTCTCAAATCTCCTACATTTCTCTACTTCAGTGTCCAGAAACCTGAGAAATTTGTTGTGCTTAAAATAAGAACAGCTACTGAGTAAGACCCTAGCAGCCTCTTCTCCAAGTGCAGGCCCTTTAGTACAGGAGCTTCGCCATGGATTGTGACAGCTTCTCAGCTCCTTTAGCTTTGTTCTCATGGGCTTCTGGGAATACCAGCTGTCACCATATAACTAACTTCTTGATGAGTGAAGAGGAGCTGGCTCGGGGTTTGTCTCTGTTGGCTGATGCCCTTGATAGGGGTTGTCACGCATTAGAGCAGTGTCTGTTGAACCAGCCAAGTGCTGAGTGTTTGGGGCATGATCATTTGTCGTGGTAGAAACTTTAACACCTCCAGCACGGAGGGTAGGAAAGTAAGATGGGATCATTGGACTCTAGATTTGGTTTGAAGAAAGGAAAATTCTTACAGTAAACTTGTAAGTAGATTGTGACATTCCTTTAAAATTTATTAAGACTAAATAGTAGCTTTATGATATTGATTAGTTTGGTTGCTTTGGAATACCTGTAAAACATAATTTTTATTGACTCTAGAAAGCTTTAAGTGTGTAGCTAGTAGATCAATGATTCTTAACCTGTGGGTCAAGACTCCTTTGGGGTCAAATCATCTTTGCACAGGGGTTAAGACCATCTAAAAACACAGATATTTACATTATGAATCCTATCAGTAGCAAAATTACAGTTATGAATTAACTACAAAAATAATTTTACAGTTGGGATCATCACAAAATGAGGAACTGTAGTAAAGGGTCACAGCCTTAGGAAAGTTGGGGACCACTGTATTAAAGCAACTTTAGTATTCTTAATGCTAATGATACATGGATTAAAGATAATCTCTACATCCTGAGAACTTATTCGGTCGTCGGTACAGAGAATAAACCTATACAAATAATGCCATGTTCATTCTTTTGACTCTGTTCTTCAGGAATGGAAACTAGAGGTCAGTGTCTCTATTGCTTGCATCAGGGAGGCTATTGCAGAGGGCTGGGCTGCTGAAACGAGTGGGGAAGTGTACATGACAGCAAGGGTTGGCTGCCAGGTGAGAGAGCACATGCCTTCTGGGACCCTAGCTGGTTTAGTCAACCTGGGTTAAGGAGATGTGACAGGAAGGTGGCAGGTGGACAGAATATAGGTTTTCAGATATGTGTGCGTGTGTGTATGTGTGTGTGCGCACGCGCTGTTCTAAAATTGTGGCTTTATTTGGAAGGAGGTGAATAGTCATTGAAATATTTTAACAGGTAACATGATTCACATTTGTGTTTCAATGAGATCATTCTGGAAGAGGTGTGGACTGTTTGCTGAAAGAAAAAAACACTACGGTTAGGTCATTGAGGAAGCTATTAGAAAGAAATGCTGACAGTGTGAATAAAGCCTTAGAATGGGGAAAGCAGAGAGCCCTCAGCAAAGTCTGGTCTTGATACAGGAGGCAGAGGGTGGGTGTGAATGGTATTCTATTTCAGATGTGTCTTACAAGGTAGGTGGTGAGTTGGGTTGTACTGGGAGGTAGAACAGAAGGGTGGTGCTTTTACACTTATGCTTGCTTGCTTGCTTACCTTAAGGTTGGTTTCATTCCCTTGTTCTCACTCTTGAGCATTCAGCTTCTGATTAGTTACCATAAGGAGTGCTTTTATCTTTACCAAAATACAGAATCCCCCACAATTCATCAGTGCTTATTGGTTTGTCAAATTCTTGAAACCTTTTTATTTCATTGTTATATTTTCATTTTTCAGGAATTGAAAGTATTTCTTAAACTCATCCAGCTCAGTTGTATAAGTAAAAAGTCCTTTTATTTATTAATGTGTAAATGAGGGTTGTATGTATCTGTTAATACATTATCTTTACTCTGGCATCTCTATCACAACACATGTGATTGACAGCTCTAAAAAATGAAAGAGTTTCAAAACAAGCTTGATTGGCAGCTCCAAGGTAACTTGCACGTGCCCTGAATGTTATTTGTACTTTTGTTTGACACTAGAGTGGAATAAACAAGCTAATTTCCCGGGCTTTGTTTCTATTTCAGGTTATGAAATATATAGGATCAAATAGAGAGTGGAATATATAGTTGATGTTCCAAAAACTGAAGTTTTCAAGATGTATTACTGGCAAAGAGAAAATAAAAGTTTGAATTGAGTCTCTATTTTAGAAGAGAAATAACACACCTTAAAAATGTGTTTGTTTTTGCCTAGGTTGTGACTCAGACTCATCCTGGGAGATAGCTTTTCTTTAATACATCCACAATAATGTAAAAGTAAAAGGGTGTGTTATATTTAACTTTTATATAAAAGACAATGGTTATATGAATTATATGTTTACATGTGGTTAGATTATAAATTATGATCTTTTCTAGAAATGTCTGGGAGTTGTGGAAACACAGTATAGACTGTGCATAATATTAGGATGTTCAATTTTTTTTCTAGTTGGGATGCATGTCATAGAAACTGCTTTTAGATTTTGCTTTGTTGGCTTGGTTGTTATAGATTCTGTTTTTGTTGCTATCACAACTGATTGCTTTGTAGTTGTCACCTGTGTACAACTCTTAGGGCAGGTGTAGTCACAAGAAATGTCTAGTGAGTTTTTTATGCCATTTCAGGACTACAGAAGTCACCAGTAATCTGGCCGTGGCTTGGTGGGGCTACTTCTCAAGGAGTGCAAGCATTTTTACTCTTCCCACAAAAGCTTTGACATTAAAACCTCAGGTCATTGCTTCAGTCCTGCACTTGGGTCAAGGGTGGAATCTGCAAATATTAGAAGTTGTTTTAATAGAAGATCTGGGTTCTATGTTACCCTTACAATTTTTCATTAATTTATTGCTACTTGATAGCAGGTAGAGACTTGGAGACTAATGTTTCAGCACATATTTTGTAATTTGTGGTCATTGTAACATAAACAATATTTCTCATTTGTTGAACATTCTGTGCCAAACACTTTATGAAGAAAATTTCATGTTATTTTCTTAAGCCTTTTTATTATTCTAATATTAATACTGTTAAGGAACTTGTTTAAAAACACTGAAGAAACTAAGACTGGCATTTTAAGTAACTTTCCCCAGTGCTTTGGTAGTAGCAAGTGAGCATACCTGAGCTAACATGGCTCCTGTGTATCCTTCACATCCATCTTGGGTACCTCATGCTGCTCAGATTTACTTCCAATTCGTGCGCATGTGCATGTGTGCAAGCATAATTTTATTTTCCTCAGTAATCCTTTTACATACCTTCACTACAGTATAAGATCTGTAGAGCATAGCAACAATGTAGAAAAGTGTATGAGCAAATGCCCAAATGAACGAGGTGTTTAGAGAAAATGTTAAGATGGTTTCATAAGATGTGTGTGTGTGTGTGTGTGTGTGTGTGTGTGTATAAAGAAGTTGTTAGGAATTAAGTAATAAAAGAACACTTTGGGGGAAGTTGTGTGAAGTATGGCAGAGAATCAATAGTATGATTGTTGGTATTGATTTGTGTGTTAGGGTTTCTATTGCTCTAATAAAACACCATGACCAAAAAGTTGGGGAGGAAAAGGTTTATTTGGGTTTTACTTTCAGATCATAGTTTATTGTTGAAAGAACAGAAACTCAAACAGGACTGGAACCTGGAAGCAGGAGCTGATGATAGAGGCCATGGAGAGTAGCTGCTTGCTGGCTTGCTTTTCTGGCTTGCTCAGCCTGCTTTCTTACAGAACCAGGACCAGCAGCTCCGGGATGGCACCACCCACCATGGACTAGGCCCTACCTCCTGAATCACTAATTGAGAAAATGCCTTACAGCTGGTTCTCATGGAGGCACTTCCTAAACCTAGGCTCCTTCCTCTCTCTAGCCCTAGCTTATGTCAAGTTGACACACAAAACCAGCAGGTACAGTGTGTAACAAGTTATCTCAATCATCCAGTCCCTTAGCTGGATGATTCTGGCGCAGGGTTGCTTAGCAAGTTCATCTGAGGTATTTGCCTGGTAAGCTGTCATCGAAGGCTAAAGTGGGAGTAGAGGACTGCCAATTGTGCCATGGGCTGGTGACCAAACCATGAACACTGAATCTGGAGAAGATCCAGATCCAGACCATCGCATTAACAGGCTGGCTGTTGGCAGGAGGCCTCAGTTCCTTCCACGTGGACCTCTCCCTCTAGATTGGGTGAGTGCCTTCATGAGTCATCTAAGAAAATGAGCCAGTGAAATTAAAGGTGTCAGGGAGCATGCATTTCCCCTTACACCCTATTCTGTACTTACTTCATGGAGTAGGAGCAGGGATTGGCCTGTCTCATATATAGGGAGGTATACAAGGTTTCTGTACATTATTTTATTGTGAACAAAACTCAACTCTTATTCTAAAAATTGTTATAACTGCTTTTAAAAATTCTGTGTGTGTTGTCTATAATTTGTATTTGTACACATGTGCATATGTAGATAGATGCCAGACACAGGTGTCTTCCCGTATTCACTGACTACAATTCTCTTTTTAAGGCTGTTTTCCCTGACAAACCTGAAGCTCATTAATTTGGCTAGGTCAGTTGGCCAGTAGCTCTAGAAATCCACTTATTTTCGCCCCCGCACCCCTGCTAAGTTGAAATTACAAGTGCATGTTACTTTTTGCACAAGCGCACGTCTGGCGCTTTTTTAGGTGCGTTCTAGGGATCCAAAGTTCAGGTCCTCATACTTGTGCTCTGTCACAACTCTTCATGAAACCAACTAAATATGTGGTAGAGAAAGATTTAGGAAAATGAAAACTTTTTTTTTTTAACCTATTTTGTATTTTCTTTTGGTGAGGGGTGGAGTGTATGTGTGGGGGGTGGTTCCTCTTTTTCTTCAGGATAGTTGGCTGCATTGTTCCACAAGGGTGGCGGGCACAGAATCTGGGAACAGGGTTTGGATGTCTGTGGCTATGACAGAGAGAGATCTGGTGAATCTGCTCAACTTTATTCCAGAGTACAAGGAATATATAGGATTGGGAAAGCCTGGGGACAATCCTAGTATGATTAAGCAGCATGGTCCTATCTTAAAGCTCTTGTGTAAGTCTTAGTTACCATATTTGCAGCAGAGGAGGCTCCTGGCAGGGATCTGCGCCAAGAGTTGTGCTAAAGATAAATCAGGCACCTGGCTTGGAGACAGCTTTGAGATGAGGTCTGTTTTCTGGGCCTGGGAACCTTCTGCAGAAAAGAGCAGGTAGAGAGCAGGAGGTTGTGCTGGGGAGGGAGGAGGTCCCATGCTGCAGAGCTTTGGAAAGAGCTGCCAGGCCATGATCCCCTGCAACCTCTGACCAGTCAGCTAGGCCTCCCAACAGGATTCCAGACAGAGTTTCTCTGTGTAGTCCTGGCTGTTCTGGAACTACCCTGTAAACCAAACTGGCCTTGAACTCTGCTTCCTGGATGCTGGGATTATAGCCATGTGCCACTACTCCTTGGCATCTTTTGTCATATTATTAATGTTGATGTGTTTTAATCACCAATGTTAGTAGTGACAGTCACTTTTTAACACTAAATTTTTAATATACTTACAAGATACCTTTAATATTTTTTAGTTGGTGTGATTCTAGGCATTCAGACTGTTGTCCCTTTATTTCTGTGTATTCTCACTTAGACTGGGGAGAGTTTGGGAAGGATCCATGGGTATGCATGGGTATGTATGGCAGGTCCTACCAGCTCGGGTTTCTGTGTCCCTTTCTCTCTCTGACCATGCTTCTCCCCTCCACCCCATGGTGGCAAAAGCTCTTTTTCAGGCTGCTGGTGCTTAGTTCTCCAAATATTTATTTCTTCTTATACAAGAGAGCCTGGCTAATTTCAGACTAGTTGTCAAATTGGAGTTTTTGCTTTGGGTAATCGAATTACTGTCCACATAGCCTGAAAGCTGGGAATCAGTTTCTTCATTCCATAACTTCTTCTAAACTCCAAAATCCAGTCCTGCAAGTTTCTGTCAACCTTGTTGCCATTTCTTTTTTCTCTTTCTTGTCTCTCAGCAGCCCTCCCTCTCTTTACTCTTGCCTGTGCTGGATATCAAACGAGGGCCTTGCATGTGCTCACAGTAGTGTTTCCCCATGAGCGCCTCCTCCCTCTCTCTTAGTCTGCCCCTCCTCTATCGCTACTGTGGACTTTCCTCTGTCCCAGGCCTGGAAAGCTACAAAGGCTTCTTCCCCATCATTCTCTTTGTCTTTGATCTGTTTCCTCTGTTAATCTACTTTTTCTACTTTCTATGCATATATTTTAAGGACACATTAGTGGTCAACATCTCATACCATGGCTGGAGTTCGTAAGTAGTGAAATACTTGCTTTGGTGTAAGCAAGAATCGATCAGGAAATGCCAAATTCAAGTCTGAAAGATTATGACTATGGAGAGACACAGAGTGGTGTTTGAGAATGAAATGCTGACTTTGGTGATGTGTGAGCCTGAGTGATGTAGCAAGACTTGTTCAGAGAGCCGGATTAGAGTGAGAATTGATAGGAAAGCTGTAGGAGACTTTCAGAAAGATTGGAAACAGAGCTTACTTGGATATAACCATATTGTGGTTATTCTGTAGGCAACCGGTGCAGGGAGTGGTAACAAGAGAAACCAAGCTGTAGAGTAGTGGACCAGGACCCAGAAATTCTTATTGTGCTGTATATCTGCTTATCTCCTGCCTTTACCAGAAAAACAAAACAAAACAAGAAATCAGAATGTAGTGCCTGAGATATGGCTTATTGATTACGAACATGTACTATTTTTACAAAGGAACTATTTTGGTTACCAGCACCCACATTGTAACTCCAGCTTCAGGGGTCTTGGTGCACTCTTCTGGCTTCTCCAGGCACCTACTCTCAGATGCACATACTCACACAGACATACACATCTGCACATACTTCACTATTGAGGAAAGGAATTGGAATTCAGTGGCTTCAGAATCTGGAGACTTGTGTCTGTGCCACATTCAGGTTTGCATCCCACTCAGGCAGAGCAGCTGCATTCTGACTGTGACAGCCACATCCAGCACTGTTGTGGAAGAGTGGTGGTGGAGCCAGCTGTACTCACTGTGGCTTTCTCCTCCCTAGCCTCATCTAGAACTCCTGCAGCTCTTTCCCATGTGCTGGCACCACGGCTCTGTGGGTAAATGGCCTGGACGGCATCCCCAGAATTCACAGTAGAAGGAGAAGACCAACGCTTGAAAGTGGTCCTTTTGTCTCAATGTGGATGCCTGCATGTACACACTATAATAATACTTTCAAAGTTTTCTTTGCCGGGTATGGTGACGCACGCCTTTAGTTCCAGCACTTCAGAGGCAGAGGCTGGCAGATCTCTGGGAGTTCAAGGCTAGCCTGCTCTACAAAGTGAGTTCCAGACCAGCCTGTGCTATACAGAGAAGCTGTCTTTTAAAAGCAAAAACAAAATGTTCTTCATTTATTTTTTTTTCTTTGTTACCTTTTCAACTCTTAAGAGATTTTATTTCTTTTTTGCAACCTCTTTAACAGATAATCACATCTTCTTTGAAATCAAATTCTTATGTCATATGAATCATCTGAGATTATTGTTTTATAAAACTTAAAAATAGTCAAATGCCTGATATTTCTTATTATTCCAGCCAGTATTCTATGGATTCCATATCTACTATGTTGAATTTTCTCTATTATCTTTTCTTGGATATAATGCTTCTTTTTTTTTTCATATTTTCTCAATGTAGTATTTGCTCAAAACTACTCAACCCAGTAGTTTTCGCTTAAGTGCTTTACATCACCTCCTGGCTTTTCTTGTCTTGAAATTCTCACGTTCTTTTGTTTTTTTGGTCATTCTTTAACATCCATTTTTTTAAAGATCTGTTTTTTTCCTTTGTACTTCACAGTCAGAAGTGTGCTGTGTGCTGTGCTTGTATGAGATGCTTGAACCTTAGTGTGGCAGGGCTTCTTCAGGACAGTTCCTCTCACAGGACGGGGCACACACACAAGCTCCTAGATGCTGTTGCCTGTGTATTCTGATTATTTTCTCTAAGAAGTGCTTTATAAAACTATGTCCATGGAGAAGATACGGGAGTCTTAAATTGTGGGTCTGTGGGTTCTTGGGAGCTGCACAAACCTTTCGGAGGCGGGGCCTAATGTTAGGAGCTTAGGTAATTGGAAGCATGTCCCTGAAAGGGGTGGAGGGACGCTAGCCTCTCTTCCCTTTTGTTTCCTGGCTTCTGTCACTGAGCCTGCCCTTCATGATAATATTGCCACACTGAAGGCTCAGAAGCAATGAGCCAAGTCACCATGAATGGAAGCTTCTAAACCTGGATCAGAATAAGCCTTTTCTTCTTTTTCAGTTGACTGTGTTACGTGTTTGATACAGTGATTGAGAGCTTACTAACAGAAGTAGGTTTGAGCATGTGCAAGGCAGAGGAGCAAGGCAATTTGGATTCTGGGCTGATTAAATGTTTCCTGTGCACATGACAGATGCTGAACCCTTCACTCCCATGTTCTTCCTGACGTTTCCCCTTCTCATCTCCCTTGCATGTGCTTTCTCCTAAAGGAGGGTGGAGCTGTAACTCAGTGGTTAGACCTGGTGTGCTCCCAGCAGCATTCTAAACCCAACAACAAGAAAGGGTTGTTCCAACAGAGCAGTTTGGATGTTCCCCTACGGTAGAAACCACCACATTCTGGTTATTAGAAAACATTTGATAGGTATATAAATGACACCTTTTATAGCTGTTTATACATATCTTTTTATTCATTTTGGTAAGGTAAATTATTCAGGTTCAGTATAGTCTAATACTTGAAAATATGCTTTGTTCTTAGCATGTTCAATTTTTAGGGGTGGTGTGGCATTCATAAATATACTAGAGTTAGGTTTCTTTTAAAGTTTTAATTCAGACCCTTATTTTTATACCTAAAATAGAATACTTTGTATTCTCTTTTAAAATGCAAATTGAGTATTAAACAGGTATAATTAGATCCTTAATTTGTACTGATTGAGCATATTATAATGTTCATGTGGATTTTATGATATTACTTTAGTTATTTTGAATTTATTAAGCAAATTTTTCCTTAAGATATTTTTCTTGAAAACAGTCTTATATAGTGTGTTCTTTTGAAAATGATGGTATTAACAATTATGATTAAAAATGGAGAAACTGCATTTTTCAATGTGGAAATATATGATTTAAGATGAGTTGGTTTCTATAATATATTTCTGTAAATGCATATATATTAGAATTAAGCATTTTTACTGTGTTGACTTGGCATCAAAATTTCTGTTATGTGGTTCAAATAAGACATGAAACTGGTGGAGGAAAACAGTATAAGATACAGGCATAGTAAGGCCTTTGTGGCTATAACTTCAATAATTTAGTAAATAACAGCAAGGAATGACAATAGGATTACATGAAGTGAAAAAGCTTCTGTACAGCTGAGGAAACAGCAGAATAAAGAGACAGCATACAAGATGGGGGGAACCACTATTCGTCTGATGGGAAGAATATTCAGACACAACTAAAAAATCTCTCTCTCTTTCTCTCTCTCTCTCTTTCTTTCTCTCTCTCTCTCTCTCTCTCTCTCTCTCTAACAATGGCTAACTTAATTGAACAGATAGTTCTCAAAAGAAAAAGTACAAATAACTGATCAATATCTGAAAAGTGTTCAGTGTCTTTAGCTTTCAGGCAAATGGAAATCAAAAGTGTATTAAGATTCTTCCTTACCCAGTAAGAATGGATACATCAAATCAAATCCTGTCAAGGATGCAGGAGTAAGATGAATTTTGTTGTTGTTTTTTTACGACAGGGTTTCGTTTTGTAAAAGAAACCTGGAACTCACTCTGTAGACCAAGCTGACTTTGAACTCACAGAAATCGACGTGCCTCTGCCTCCTCAGTGTTGGGATCAAAGACATGGGTCACCACACCCATCAGAAAGGTGTAAACTATTGCAGCTACCATGAAAATAAGTTTAGAGGTTTCTCAAAACACAAACTATGAACTATGGTACGATCCAGCTATACCACCCCTGGGTATATACCCCAAGGACTCTAAGTCAACACATAATAGAGACGGTCTGCTCATTAGTGTTTGCTTCAGTGTTATTCAGAATAGCCAAGTTAGGGAATGAGCCTAGCTGTCCATCAACAGATAAATGGATAAAGAAAATGTATTGGTGTTAAAATACAAGAGGGTTTTATTGAGGATAAAGAAAAATAAAAATCATGTCATTCTCAGGAAAATGGATAGAATTGGAGAGCATTATATAAAGCAAAATAAGCCAGACTTGGAAAACCATACCACATTTTATTCCACATGTGGAATCTAGACTTAGGGAAGAAAAAATTCCCAAAGCAGGGGAGACTCTGAGAAGAAGAAAGGGACTAGTGTCCGCTGGGAAGTAGGAGAGGATGGTAGGGAAAGGGTGAGCAGAGTACTTGATGACACATAAGAATACCATAGTGAAACCCAGTATTTATAAAATGAATATATATACTAACTAAAAATTAACTTATTGGCCTCAAAGTAGTACAGTGGCAAAACTAGAATTTAGGAGACACTGGCTTCAAATCTAGTTCTCTCTCTCTCTCTCTCTCTCTCTCTCTCTCACTCACTCACTCTCTCTCTCTCTTACACACACACAACCAAAAAACAACAACAAAAATTCATCCACATGGTAGTGACACATACCTTTAATCCCAGCCCTTAGGAGGCAGAGGCAGGTGGATTTCTGAGTTTGAGGCAGGCCAGCCTGGTTTACAGAATTACAGGCTAGCTGGAGCTATACAGAGAATCTCTGGTCCATAAAACAAACCAACAAATCAAGGCTGGATGAAGCAACCCAGTAGGAAGAAAAGGGCTTCAAGAGCAAGCAAAAGAGCCAAAGATGTTCCAGCTCCCTTTGTCAGGGTCCCACAGAACCACCAGCTAACACCCACTGCATGTAGTGTATACAGAGGACCTACCTCAGACCTGTGTAGGCTCCATGACTTGCTTCTGTCTCTGTGGGCCCATGAGCCCTGCTTCCTTGATTCTGTGAGCCGTGTTCTCCTGGGGTCCTCAACCCTCTGGTTCCTACAATTCTTCCTTGTTCTCTTCCAGGGGTTCCCTGAACTCCAAGGGGAGGAACCAGATGCAGATCTCCAGTTTGGACTCCCTCTCTGCCTAATGTTTTTCAGATATGTTTAAAGAGTTTGTTTTATGTTTATTTTCTAAAGGGTGGTCATCTGTTAATTTCATTTTCTGGAAAAATTAAAATGTCACAATTCATGGAAAGTGCACATTTATTTATTAATTAGGTTTTCTTCTTTCCTCCCTTCCCCTCTCTCTTTCTCTCTCTCTCTCTCTCTCTCTCTCTCTCTCTCTCTCTCTCTCTCTCTCTCTCTCTCTCTCTCACACACACACACACACACACACACACACACAGAAAATTGAGGGTGGAGGGATAGTGGGTAAAATTAAGGCCATAATCCAAATTCCTTAGTTTTCAGATATATAATTATAGTTTTCTCTTCTTTTTTAAAAATATACTTAAAGTAAATTATATTGTATCTTATAGAAGAAAAAGATAAATGTAGTAATTTTCTAAGTTAGGCACATTATCAACATTTCTAGGGTCAGGAGATTAAGAAACAGAGAACATATTCAGTTTCTGTAAATCTGAAATATTTTGTTTTGGGTGGAGCTTATGCTGAACACACATCATGAGTCGTCTGTCTGCAAGGCAGACTCCTGTCTTTCTAGTT
Organism: Sigmodon hispidus; assembly: GCA_004025045.1. Classification (NCBI taxonomy): domain Eukaryota; kingdom Metazoa; phylum Chordata; class Mammalia; order Rodentia; family Cricetidae; genus Sigmodon; species Sigmodon hispidus. The sequence goes on from PVIH01001947.1 coordinate 85,665, forward strand.
CTTTAAAGCAGTGAAACTGCTTGATTGTAGAAACAAGCATACCTTGAAGTATCACTTTTTAAAAGACTCTAACACCTTTTGGGCACATTCATATTTTACAAAACAGTTAAAAGCAGTAAGTTACACTAAGTGCTGTATTTGTTTAACTGGTTGGCTAACAGTGGGACCTGTCTCCCTTTCTGTGTGTATGACTCTATTTCAGGTTCATTTTCTTAACTGGATAAGTAACTAACCAACATATGTGTGCTTGGATTTTTATAAGAAAAAAGAAAGTAAGTTATTTATTGTAAATACCAATGACATTCTTTAATTAAAAATTTCCACTTTATTGAAAATTTATTTTATTGTATATTTTCCTTATATTCTATTTTCTTAAGTCCTTTTCACTGTTTGTTTTGTTCTTTTGTTTGAGGCAGGTTCTCACAAAGTAGCCTTGCACTTGATCCTTCTTCCTCAGCCTTCCCAGTGCTGGGGTCATGTGATACCAGGCAGTTTCTTTATGTTAGATTAGAACATAGTCATTTGGTTTTCTGTATAACAATCAATAAAATATCAAAGCTAATAGCCCTTAATGATCATGTCAACTTAATAAAATTATGCTTATTTCAGAATTTTGTTATCAAACTTTTATTTTTTTTTCAACTTGTAAAAATAATGCATCTTTGTAAGCAGCTATGGGAAATTTTAACCTCCAGATCCTGTTAGTCATTTTGGTTTATTTTCTTCCAGATTTGCTAGCTAGACACTGGTGATAGTTTTGTTTGTATGTGGTTTCAGTTGTACTTTTTGTAATTTTAATACTTGAGTATGACAATAGCCATGAACATCTTTGAGGATAAAATTTATCTGATTGTGTCCTGAATACTAAGTTGAATAACTAGGCTTCAGGGTTACTTATATTTTTCAGGCTTATATAAACTTTTATGTATTTATTAATAATATTTTCTTTTTAAAATGATATGTTTAGCTTATACTACTAGGGTATAGCATTATATTCTTTTTATGAGATCTTGAGATCTGAAACTTGTTCATCCTTTTATTTCATAATAGAGTTTTTCAACAAAAGTAATTGTGGTGGTTTATATGTAATTGACCCCATAAGCTCATAGGGAGTTGCACTATTGAGAGGTGTGGTCATATTGGAGCAGGTGTGTCACTATGGGGACAGGCTTTGGGGTCTTTTTTGCTTAAGCTTCACTTAGTGTCACAGTCAGTCTTGTTCCTCTTGCCTTGTGATTATGATGTAGCCAGCACCTTGTCTGGCCTCACACTGCCTTGTTCCCCACCATGATAATGGACTGAACCTCTGAACTGTAAGCCACCACCTCAGTTAAATGTTTTCTTTTATAAGAGTTGCTTTGGTCATGGTGTCTCTTCACAGCATAGAGAACTTAACAAGCTAACAAGCTGATGCAGAATACAAATTCAGTTTATGTACATCATCATCCAAAATGTACATCTTCTTAAACAAAAACAAAGATCAGTTAATAAAAGTACTATATATATAAAGATTTAAGGAAAAATCATATTTTTATACTTTATTTGATAACCAGGTTTCCCACTGAGGCCATGTGTCTGTCATAAAATTGTTACAGACTTACATGTTTCATCACTGTAATTTCACTACTGTCCAACTATTGTATTTGATGTTGTTTTCAGTTTTTACTGTCTTTATAAACACATGGGTGACAGTTCTTTGTATAAATCTTGCCGTGTTGATCAAGTTATATGTCTGGAATAAAGCCTTTGGAGTGGTAGAGCTAGAAAGGATATTAGCCTGCCCTATTTTCAGAGAGAAATACTCATCTATGCAAAAATAGGCTTTCTTGCTATTACTCCAAACAATAAAATTATATGCGTGGTGTTCACATGGCATTAGGACTTATAAGGCATATAGAAGTGACTTAAAGTGTTTAGGAGGGCTAATTCTGTGTCACTATGAACAGAACTTCACCATCTACAGATTTTGGTATCTGTAGGATCTTTATTTTCAACTTACACTATCCACTTGCTCCTGTCCCCCAAATTTTATATTCTCCCCTTGGCAGAGACACAGGTGGTAATTAGTGATTCTTGGTCAAGTTCTCCTTTATCCTCCCTTGTTCTTATTGTTTGCTGACATAGATCCCCCCCAGTCTTCTTGCATAAGAAGCATGCCCATCCAACAGTAATGAGGTCCCTTCCATCCTGCTGCATGCGTTCTTCAACTTTCTTGCCAAACAATAACACTTTATTATCATTACTAAGTGGTTGTAGATGTTTTCTAAGATGTTATGTTTACTTTGCCCTGTTGAATACCTACTAGTTTTATATTCTAACAAAAACCTTTTCCTATCTTAATGGCTGAAACTAAGCAACATCATTTGATGGTAGTTTCTAAGAAAGAAAAATAGAAAAAAATTGCCTTTTCTTAATTTTAGATTATTTAATATATTCCGTTTTGTTTTTAAAATTTCAAATATATCTAGCTCATTTACCCCTCCCATTTCTTTACTCCATCTCTTCCTGTGTGCCTACCTTGTTTCTCCTCTAATTCGTCCTTTCTCATTGTTATCGTTACAAACATATAGCATATATAAATGCATAAATGTAAAAATGACCTGTTTAGACTGTTTAGTTTTATTTGCATGTATTCAGTTTCAGGGCTGACCATTTGGTATTGGATAACCAATTAGGAAGTTCATCCCTGTGGAAGACTAATTCTCACATTCTCAGCATTCCTTAGTTACCTGTAGATCTTTGTCTAGGAGAAGGTCTACAGTTAATTTCCCCCTCCTATATTAGCTTATTGATTAGTGGTATCCTTATTGGGGTCTTATTTAGGCAGCCATATTGTTGAGGTTGTGAAGTTTCTCTGTCATTTTTAGGAAATGTAATCTCACAGCAGTTTTTCTGGTCCTCTAGATCTTACCATCTCCTTGCTTCCTCTTCCATAATGTTCCCTTAGCCTGAGATGTTAGAGTTGGGCTGTAGATTTATTATTTAGGGCGGAGTAACACATGATCAGTTGTTCTCTGCATTTTGACACATTGTGGCTTTCTGTAATGGTCCATTACAAAAAGCAAAGAGGTTTCTTTGATGCAAGATGAGAGTTACACATATCTGTAAATTGTAGAATAAGGATTTAAAATGCAATTAGGAATTATGCTGCTTTAGTAAAGAGACAAGAATTTTTCCTTTAAGATCCATGACTTCACTAGCCTGGGTAGTTGGCTAGGTTTCCAGTATCAGGCATGATTTCTTTCCTGTTGAGCAAGCCCCAGTTCTAATTAGACAGCTGTTGGTTACTGACAAGATATGAGTGCCACTATTGCACCCTTGGGGTTATCTTGCCCTTCTGGTCATTGTGGTTCTTAGGAATCACAGATGGTTGAATTATTAGTTGCTTCTCTTCCTTGGATGCTTGCATGGCACCTTTTGGTACTGTGAAAGCTAGTGTAGCCTGAGATTTCTGGCCTGTCCTACCTGAGGTCCAGACCTGCAATCCCAAAGCCACTTAGCCCCTAATAATCACATAAAAGCCTATATTAATTACGAGCTGTCTAGCTTATGACTCAGGATCATTACTTGCTAGCTCTTCATCTTAACCCATTTTCATTAATCTGTGTATATGGCTCATGGCTCACCTGTGTTTCTTCACATCTTGCTTCCTTGGGTGGCAGCTTGAAGCATCTCTGTGTGACTCCACCCTTCTTCCCCTTTATCTATGCTTGGGTTTCCCACCTGCCTATAAGCTGGCTTGCCATAGGCCAAAACAGCGTTTTTTTTTTTTTTTTTTTTTTTTTTAACCAGTAGTATTCACAGCATACAGAAAGACATCCCACATCACTTCTCCCTTTCTGTCTAATGAAAAGGGATGGTTTCAATTTCAACATGACAAAATTACATATTTCAAAACAACTATCAAGCAAGAATTACAGTTACAATATCTAGTCTATTTTTATTTAGCAAAATTAGAGAAAGAGAGAAAATATTTTATCATCTATCTTATCTTTGTGAGTCTAATGGAAACTAAGGAAAACTAAATTATAACTATCTAATCTTCAACTACATCAGTGACCACAGAAGGATATAATATTGCCTGAGTAAACAGGAAGTATGTTGTAAGCAACCTTCAAATTCTAGAAATGACAGAGACATCTGGCTACCTGGCAAGTCACCCAAAGTTCCTTTGTAACATTGAGGCATCCATCTTCAGCCTACAGATTTACAGTCTCTGGTAGACTTTTTTGTGAAGCAGGGAATTAGAAGGACTGTTCCTCCCATTTTGGCAAGGTTTGTCAGTCACTTTCCCTGTGTCTTTCAGAATGTATGGCAGTTTTCTCTGCAAAGCAGGACCCTGAATGACCAAGTCACCTTGTTCTGCCATAGTTCAGAGGTCACTTTCCTCTGGGTCCTGCATGTCCAATTCATAAGCATACCATCAAGTGGTCAGCAATTGGGGCAAGAACAGTTTCTTGTCCAGTGGCCAACTTTTGCCAAAAAGAAAGTAAACTTCACATGGAGTTTCTTCATTGTCCATCATATTCTTGAACTAGGTTGATGATGCCAGGATCAGACTTGTCTCACTGTCCAGAAAAGTCTAAGTTCTTAAACTATTTTAAATGCCATTTTCTGTAGGTCTTTGTAGTGTTTGAAGATTTCCTATCTAACTTAAATATATCGCTATATATCTAAAAACTTAACTGACATGACTATAAGTTGATTATCATAGATGACTATTGCACAAATTCTAGTTAGTAAATTTAGAATTAAAAAATTCTAGTTTTCATATAATGAAAACCCAGAGCCAGATATTGGGGGAAAGCTGGATATCAGAGAAAGGAAACAGACCACAACCAATTCTCACCCAGACAATTTCTCAGGCTGAACAGGGTAAATGCTATCTCCAAATTCCTCAGCTTGAGTGGTTACTTCTGCAGAATGCCTGAATTTCTGCTCTCTTACCTTATATATCTTCCCTGCCCAGCTGTTTCATGTCTGGCACAATTCTGCATTATAATACTAGAGGTAGGATTGAAGGTGGTTGTTAGGCCTTGAACTCACAGAAATCCAGAAAGATCTCTGTCTCCTGAGTGATGGGATTAAAGGTGTGAGTCACCATTCTCTGACCTTTATGGTTTGACTGTGGGTGATTCTGTTCTCTGATATTCCATGCTGATATTTATAAATGTACAGCATGTCACCACAGGTGACTAACTAATCTGTATTTCTTAATTATACATTTCAATTTTAAATGAGTTACATAAACATATTTTAAACAAGACTAGAAACATCATTCAGTGTGTAACAAAATTAACCTTAAATTTGCATCAATAAACCAAAATCCATATCAATGTAAATATTTAAAATAAGTAATTGCTTTTTAAAAGTAGGTTCAATAATCTCTCTTTTTTATCATCATTATATTATATCCCCCTTTTTCCCTTAGAAAGACGTTGACTATGACCATTAACTATTTCTGAAAAAATATTTTGGGAATTTGAGTATAGCTTTCCATTACTACTTCCTGTTGATTGTAGGTGCTGGTAGTCTAATGGAGGTCCTAAGGCTTTATCATCTTAGTCAGCAGCCTTGAAGCTGATGTGGCCATCTCTTCCCATAAGAAATTTTTCAGAGTCTTCTTGATCAAACCTCCTTTTCTTTAACCCAGAATGAATTCACAGACCCTCATCTTCTGTGGAAATAAAAACAAAACCTTTTCTCCAAAGTAGCATATCTTTTGATTTCAATTTTGAAGTCAAGTCACTTAAAAAATATATAGGTTGGATTAATCCAGCAGCATTTATAATCAAATGTCTGTTAGCAGCTCTTGCTCCTTCCTCAGCAGTCAAACAATTCAAAGACAACATAACATACAGTGTCCAGACTGTCTGTGTATTTTCCATTTTTATGTGGATTTTGTTTTAAGGATTTTATTCTTTTTTTTTTCTTTCCTCTCCCAAACCTACATATATTTTTAAACACACTGTAAATTATTTAGAGTTTTATATTTGTTTTCTGAATCTGTCTTTACTGTTTATCTTTTTTTGGTTTTGTTTTTGACCACACTGTTAGTCTGTTAAGGCGTGGCTAGGATTAAAGGCTTGGCAATGGTGGTTTAGCAGAGGTACTGACAAGAACTATATTTACAACCCCAATTCTAGGGGATTTGGGGATCCATGGTGCCGCAAAGTAGAGCACTGCCACCTGCTGCTCATAAACCTCATTTAAGTGTTTAGCAGCATGGCCTCTTAAAAGAGCCTCATGTGGATTTTTGCAGCTAAGGCTTACTCAGGAAGCCATCTGTAATAGAGCAGTGTCTCTGCTTGCCACCAGTAAACAGCCCACACAAGAAAATGCTGCTACCAAGAAGCTGTGCTTAACTCTGTTCCCTGTTTGTCTATATGAACAGAAAATTAAATTTATCATATACATATAGCTAATGCTTGTACCAAGGCTCTTGTGAGACTTCGGGAATCGGCCTTGTTGAAGCTTAAGTTGCATGCTACAAGCCTGACATTTTGTAACTCAAGCTCACATACACTCTGTACCATGGTCACTTGAGAGACACAATTAGGAAGCTGTCTTTGGCTGTGTCTGTGTTCAGAACCCTTTTTCAGCTTTCTCAGGCTTTATGTGGATGTGCGTGCCCCATGTTGGAACGCCATTTATGGCCTGAGGCTTCTGCCTTGTTTGGCCTCAAGTCCAGACCTGCAGTCCTGCAGCCACTTAGGTCCAAATAATCACACAATGGCTTATATTAATTACAAACCGTTTGGCTTATGGCTCAGGCTCATTACTTGCTAGCTCTTTCAACTTAGCCCGTTTTCTATTAATCTATTGTATTGCCAAAAGGCTCATAACTTTATCTGTACTTTATGTCTTGCTTCTTGGGTGGATAGATGGCTTCTCACTTGACTCTACCCTTATTCTCCCTTATGCTTGGAATTCCCACTTGCCTCTAAGCTGCTTTGCCACTGGCCAAAACAGCTTTTTTGTTATTTCGTGGTTTTCACAGCATTCAGAGACACCCATAACAAGCTAGTCCTCAGGAAACAGGATTTTCTATAAGATCCTGTGTCTGAAGTATATGATGTCTTCAACAATGGGGATTTACAAGCTAGACGTAGACAAGGGTCTATATTGTTTGAGAAGTCTCTGAACACTTCTGTCCAACAACTTGGAAGGTTTTTTTTTTTTTTTTTTATTGGTACTTAGATTATTAGTGTGTGGCTCTTGTTGGGGAGCATTGTCAGCCCAAGTAGTGTAATATCATTTAAAGTACACACACACACACACACACACACACACACACACACACGCATTTATGTTTCAAAATGTAATCTTAAGTAAAAGAAAATTAATGATTCTTTATGCTTAAAATTTGGCATTCATCTGGTTCATTTGTAAATTTTGATGTGACTTGGCTATCAAAAATATTATTCCTTCAATTTTTTACATTTATTTATTGTGGGTGTGTAATGTGGAGATCAGAGTACAACTTTCAGAAGTCCATTTTCTCTTCCCACCATCTAGGCTGAGGGCATCAAACTCAGGTTGTTGTGTTTGGTGGCAGGTAGCTTTGCCTTCTGAGCCGTGTCACAGGCTCTTTTGAACCCTTTGGAAATAGTAATCTTGTCGGGTATGGTGGTGTGTGTGTACACCTTTAATTCCGGCAGCTGAAAGACAGAAGTAGAGGTAGGTAGGACAAAGCCAGCTTGGTCTTGAGTGAGTTCTGGGCCAGCCACAGCCACACAGCGAGACCTGTCTCAAATGAACATGCAGCAGTTTAAAGTCATATTTCTTTCCCAAATTCTGAATTTCATGTACTGCCCTAGGGTAGCAATGTGAATGCTCAAAATTGATTGAGGCACGGCTATTTTTAGTGACTATGTTGAAAACTATGTATGCTGGTGAACTTTTGGGTTTGTGAGTTATATTTCTATTAAAGAACCTTTGGTGAAGTCAAGCACTTGGAGTTTAGAGAAAGGAACAGGAAGGAATGAGGGGAAGGAAGCCTCAGAGGTGCAGCTGTTTGCAAGTGTCACAATGAAGACCTCCAGTTTTACATTTTATATTTCTAATAAAGGCTTTTCTGTAAAAAGTACAGTATGAGCCGAGACTCAGTTCATTACTACTTCGTGAACTTGCTTTCCACACATGGTTTATGGTTCTCAGTCTTCATTGTCTGGTTCTCGTTACCTGTTCCCGACTCCAGAATCTAGCATTTTAGTTTTGAGGGAAGTGATCTGCTTATAGCTGTCATCAGCTAAGCATGGGGACACACGGACTACTCTGGTTCCATGGTTTTTCAGCTTGCATACGAGCTAGTTAGGGAGCTGGTCCTGCTGCCCTCCACTCCCTTATTGTGGCTTCTAGGGGAAAATCCATTGTTTGTTTATATTAAAGGCTATATTTTCCTAAAGTAACTGTCTACAGTACAGTTTACCTCATTTCTTAGCCCAAACAATACACGTGGTGCCACTGAGTCTCCTGTCAAATAGCCCTAGTTATTCCTTTAGAGAGCATGCCAAGAGTGCCCTTTGTCACTGCAGCCTTAGTCAGAACATCTCAGCAAATAACCACAGACTTTATTTATAGCAGTGTGTGTTTTGGATTTATAACATTTTATCTCTTAGAGACATAGTATATTATTTGCTTGGTTACTTTATAATTGTGGTAGCTTCGTGCCACCCACTGTAGCTTGTTCTGCAGTGCTTGTTCTCACCACAGATTAAGGAGTTATTTTTCTGTGGCTCAGTTATGCACAGGGATTGTATTGCAGGAGTTACTGGAGCCCAAGTTCTATAAACAAAAAGTTTTAGAAGGGGTTTTTGTCAAACAGACTCACTAGATTGTTGGTGCTCCAAATATTTGGGACCAGAGTATAGATGAACAAAGCATAACTTCTCAGCTATGTTCAATTTATTTTATATTGCAAAGAAATGTCATGTAGGTGTATGCTGATTGCCTGCTGGGTCAATATATTGCAGTTTTTTCAGTGGGATGCAATTTTTATCTCATGGCAGTAGTTGCTTATTTTTTCTGGGTCCACTTGAGAATACAGTGAAAGCACATTGTCTAGGAAAATTTAACCATGTATATATATGCATATCTTGTAGTATTGGGGATTTTCCTCAACAAACCATTAGCTTTTAAACTTCTGTATTCTATGATAAAAACCTTTGATCTGGAAACTGTAGGGGCAACATAGATTTATCTTCTATGTTGATACTCATAACCTGCAGTGGAGCCACATGCTCCTTGTGGCAGTATGTGTGTGTGTGTGTGTGTATGTATATATATATATATATATATATATATATATATATATATATATATATATATATATAGTGAGCAAAGTGTTGCTGGACTCTCTGGAATAGAGAGGTTGCTCATGTCCAGGAATGGCATAGGCAGGTCTCTTCTCTTTCCACCATGTTGGAATGACTTGGGTCATCAAACTTGATGGCAGTTCCTGTGTCATACATTGAGCTATCTTGCAAACTAGAATTTAACCTTCTGACCCTCCTTCCTCCACTTCTCAAGTGCTGAAATACAGGCATGTACGTCTACACTGATTTACACAGTACTGGGAATTGAACCAGTCAGTTTGTGCAAGCTCTTCAGCAGCTGCACTCCATCCTGTCCCCCCCTTCTCTTCTTGCCTTGCATAACTCAGTTTGTTTTTCTTTTTTTTTATTTTGGCTTTGTCATTTCAGATATTACTTTACTGATTAGGAAAAAGCCCAGAATTTGTTAAATGTTTCAATACTGTTTAGAGTTATTTTGAAAGCCCATGGTATATCTAAAACTTATCATTAGTTAAAATTGTGGCTTTGTGGACATTTTGTTTTATGGAATTTCTTCCTAGATTATTTTTTAATTGTTTCTTTTAATATATCACTTTTTCTGTAGTATGGTGTGGTAGTTTGAATGTAATTGTTTCCCATAATCTCATAGGGAATGGCACTATTAAAAGGTATGGGTTTGTTGGAGTAGGTTTGGCCTTGTGAGAGGAAGTTTGTCACTGTGAGGGTGGGCTTTCAGGTTTCCTATGCTGAGTGTCTGCCTAGGGTCTCAGTCGACTTCCTGTTGCTTGCAAGATATAGGACTCTCAGCTCTTCCTCCAGTGCCATGTCTGTCTGCACACCACCATGCTCCCCACCATGATGATAATGATCTGAACCACTGAAAATGTAAGTCAGCCACCTCAATCAAATGTTTTCCTTTATAAGAGTTGCCATGGTTATAGTGTTTCTTCACTGTAATAGAAACCTTAATTAAGACATATGAACTGTTTAACATTGAAACATTAGTCAAATAAATAGCTAAGCATTCCAAATTGTTTCTGCTAGGGCTGGAGAGATGGCTCAGAGGTTAAGAGCACCAGCTGTTCTTCCAGAGGACCGGGATTCAATTCCCAGCAAACACATGGTGGCTCAAATTGTTTCTGCTTCTTTAGTTGATGATTTAAAAAGCCAAAGTTCCTTCTCACATAAGTGGCTTTTTTCCTCTTAAATAGGTTAATGCATCATTCTTCTCCATCTTCTTTTCCTCCATCGTGCTAGCAATAGAACTCAGAGCTTCATGTATGTTAGATAAGTGCTGTGCCAATGAGTCAGAACCCTAGCCTCTTTATTTATTTTTTTTTTAAGAAGGGAATGAAAACAAGTTCTTTTTATACTACTTGGGGGTGGGGATGCCATAACTAAAAGTAGGAATTCTCAAATTGACTGTTGTGTTAGAATTGTTCCATTGTTTTAAGGAGCAAGAACATTTAAAAGGTGTTAGTCATATTTCTTATTTCTGTGACAAAATACTTAATAAAAGCAACTTAAGGAAGGAAGGGCTTAACTTGGCTCATGGTGTAGGGTACCACTCCATCATGACTGGAATAGCCTGAGGATGCTGCAGCCAGAAAAGAGAAAGGGAATAAATGCTAGTTCTCAGCCTGTTTTCTACTTTTCACTGCTAGCCCATGGAATGGTTCCATCTGTCTGACGGTGGGTCTTCCCACTTAAGTTAAACTCCATGTAGAAACTCCCTTACAAACATGCCTAGTGGTTTATGTTCTAGGTAGTTCTATAACCCATTCAGTTCATCATTCATGTTAACCATCATGCTTTATATGAATTAACTCATCTCTAGAGTTATTTTATACTTACTCTATTATTATTTCCATTTCAAAGTTAAAAATGACTAAGGGGACAAAAATGTAGTGTAACTGCCCACATCCTGAAATTATGCTCTTGTTAGTATTTTGCTGAACCTAGCCTCAAACACTGGTCAAGTGGTCCCTGAGTCTATGCTCACAGCTCTGCCTTAGAATGCCTCTGCAATTGGATTAACAATCTGTGGTACATCTGCACAATGGAGTACTACTCAGCAGTAAGAAAAAATGATATCCTAAAATTCACAGCAAATGGAAGGATTTGGAGAACATCCTCCTGAACAAGGTATCACAATCCCAGAAAGATAAGCAGGGAATCTTTGTTAGTGGACTCTAAACAAAAAGCAAAATACCCAAGCTGCAAACCACAACCACTGAACAGCTTGGGATCTGAAATACCCTGGACTGTCTCTTTGGAGCCCATTCCCTCCAGAGGAGCACCTGACCCAGTCTTGATGTTGAGGCGAGGAAATTGGATCTGCCAGGAGTGGATGCTAAACTGAGCCACCTTGGGACCTTGGGACCTCCTGCTCTTGCTAGGGAGGAGATAAGGAGATGTGGAGAAGAGAGAGTGACTGGAAGGGGTGGGAGGGGAAAGGGAGTTTGAACAAGGGGATACATGGATAAAAAATGAGACTTTATTCTATAAAAATAAAAATAAAAAAAAAGATAGAATGCCTCTTCAGCCTACACGCCAGTGGTTGTCATTCCCCTCCTCCTCTTCCTTCTCCTCCTCCTCCTCCCATCTCCACCTCCTCCTTTATTATTATTTTAAGATCTAGTCTCTCACTAAACATAGAGCTTACCACCTGGCTATTTTGGCTGACCAGAAAGCCCCTGAGCGCTTCTGACTCTGTCTTCTCCCTAAGGAGAGGTCAGAGGTCATGACTGCAGGGTCATGCTTCTATACCTAGCTTAGTCCTTTCCTATTTTTTTTTTTATTTAAAAAGTTTTTTTCCATATCTACCACTGCTCCCCCTCCCTTCCCTCCTCCCAGTCCTCCTTCAGCCTCCCCTACCCCAACCCCCCATCCATTCCCCAGGGAGGGCAAGGAGTCCCAAGGTGAGTCAGTATAGTCTGGCGTATCCAATTGAGGTAGATCTGAGTCCCTCATCCTAATACTAAGGTTGTATAACAAGATTTTTTTTTTTAATAGCAAGATTTTTAGAAGAATGCATGAGATCCAAACTCAGATCTCATGCTTTCACTGAGTACTTTCCCCACAAAGAACCATCTCCTCAGGTCCTAGACTTTATATTGTGGAGCACAAGTTCCACAGCAAGAGTCAGAGATGGTTGTTGAGCTGACCTCAGAATCAAGGATGGATCTGGTTACAAAGATGGTTTTTAAAGCTCTATTCCAGGAGATTCTGACTTAGAAAGCTAAGAATGAAGGCAGGTATTTAGAAAAAGTCATGTCTAGGCATCTTTGAGATCTGTGTTATATAGGCCATGAGGAACTAATAGAGGCTTACAAGCAGGCAGAATTTGTTTGTGAAATAGAAATTATCATTATAGTCCTAGAAGCTTACACAAAGTCCATTTTAGGTTTGGAGGCAATGAGGTCAATTAAGGGGTGTACTTGTTAGTTTGTAACTTCACCTGTAGGCAAATCTGTGGGAGCATTTTCATGATTAAAGCTTGATTTGGAAGGACCCAGCCCTATGGGTAGTGTCATTCCTAGACAGATGTCCTGGATTGGGCAGGCTGAACTAGCCAAAGTTCTGGTCTCCAGTTTCCTGTCTTGAGTTCTTGCCCTGACTTATCCATGTGATGGGTGTCTTAGTTAGGGTTTTTACTGCTGTGAAGAGACACCATCACCATGGCAACTCTTATAAAGGAAAACATGTAACTGGGAGTTGACTTAAATTTAGAAGTTTAATCTGTTATCATCATGGTGCTGGAGAAGGAGCTGAGAGTTCTACATGTTGATTGGCAGACAGTAGGAAGTGACAATGATGCTGGGCCTGCCTTGAGCATCTAAAACCTCAAAGCCCACATCCCAATGACACTCTTCCTCCAAAAGGGCGTACCTCCCAATAGTGCCCACCATAATGGGGGGTAAGCAGTAAGGTGAAATAAGACTTTTGTTTCCGAGGTTACTTATAGTTGTGGTATTTATCACAACAATAGAAACCCAAGACTACTGCACAAACAATTTAGAAACGATGAAATACGGTCTAAATTAAGATATAATGTCACTACTGTTAGTTTTTTGCATGTGGGAGAAACACACTCACACACTCACTGCCAGGTGCCACACAGAGAGTTTATCTAGGGAGTTTGGATATCCAGAAAAAGGAAAAGGAGAGAGAGAGATGGGGAGGGAAAGAGAGAAAGAAAGAAGGAGGAGGAAGGGAAAAAGGACCTACTGCCACATATTATTTCTTTTTAAGGGAGCATGTGGGCACAGATCCATATCGCCACTCCTAGGGTATGCCATGCCTGGGGTCGTGATTTGCTGGCAGAGCCATTTCACCATTTTACTGGGTGAGTGGGGGAACAGGCTCAGCAATACACTGTCATGTCTGGAGCACACCCACAACTGTAGTCAGGGTTCTGACTGAACAGTTATATTGGTAGAAATCCACATGTGGATGAGCAGATAGGGGAAAAGGAAGAATTAAAGAAGTGTGATGGGAGAAAAATTATATACCATAGGGAAAAGATATAAGGTTAGGAAGGGAGGTGGGGGAGAGAGAAACATAGACACAGAGGCAGATACTGTTGCCTGTATACTTGGCCTTCTCTGTAACTGGCAGCCAGGAATCAGTGCCCACACACAGGTGCTTTCTGCTTTTATTTCCCCTACCTCTTCTTAAATGATCTTATTATACCACACTCTCAATATTGTGGACACATTCTAAGTGTAGAGAAAAGGACCATTTTTAGGAGTCAGATTTTATTTGTTTTTGAGGCAGAGCCTCCATGTTTTTTAGCCCAGCCTGGCCCAGAACTCTGAATCTTCTTGTCTTCGTGTTCAGAGTTGATTTTAAAAGAATGTATAGAGAAGCTTACCCTTTCCTTTCCTTTTTTTTTTAAAAAACTTTTTTCTTTTTTTAAGTCTTTGTACATTAGGGAGAAAGAATATACATGTAATTGTCTTCAGGATAGAAAACTTGAAGATATCAGACAGCTGGAGAGCCTGCACAGGCCTGAACTAGGTCCTCTGAATGAGGGTGAAGTTTGGTTGCATTGATCAAGCTGTTAGAGGGCCCCCTTGACTATGGTACTAGGAATTAGCTACAGGGACTGGCTTTTTAGAGTACACTCCCTATTGTGGGATGCCTTGCTCACCCTTGAACAAGGAGAAAGGGATGGGTCCTGGTTCAACTTGGTATGTTAGCCTGTGTTGACTACTCAAGAGAGTCCTTTCTTCCTTTGAGGAATAGATGGGGGGTGGGGTGAAAGGGGGTGGGGCATGTGGGAGAAGGGAATGGAGAGGGGAACAGTGGGAGGGTATGTAAAAGAAATTTTATTAATATTTTAAAAATATTTTTAAAAGAAAAATTGAAGATATCAAACTGCATAGACAAATTATACTTTTGAGATAGTCCTACCAGTGAAGCTATCTAGTATGAAGTGAGTTAGAACAGAATTTATTATAAGGAAAAATTGCTGCTTATATTTTTTTATGAATCAGGTGTGTTATCTTGAATTATGGTAATTAAATATATTACTTTTCATGAATGATGAGCATTTTAAGGCCAGACAAAATATAGGCCATTAAATCAACCAGCTCACAAGAACTTAAGTACCTTTTTCTACATACATTAAACTATTGCAACATACAGCATACATTACAACATACCAAATTAGCCTTGCTAATTTTATCTAACTTTTAATGAAATTTTCTAAGTTTCATGATTTATTCTTTTTAATTCAGGAGTTATATAAAAGTATTTTTTAAATTGCCAAATAAATAAGAAGTTTTAATAATTGAGTTTTAGCATAGTTATTTGTGGACAGCAGAAATGCTTCCCTTTTTGCCTGATATTGAGTCAGTACTAAATCAGTGTTTTCATTTTACACTTTGCTTTTATAGACTTTAAGGCTGTTTCATAGCAGATCAGAATTCACATGTCCTCTAACATTTTTCAAAACTAAAGTTATCTTTTATATCTAAAATTGTGAAGGAAGCCATATGATGCACACCTGTAATCCTCGTGTACAGGGTCAGAGGCAGGAGGATGAGTAAGTTTACTTGGTGGGCCCACCACCCAGCTCCCAAGTAAATCACACATGGAGGCTTACTCATAAATGTCCAGCTTTGGCTTGGCTTGTTTCTTGCCAGCTTTTTAAAAAAAGTATCTCATCTCCTTTTTGCCTTTTGGCTCTTTCCTTTTCTTACCTCTGTGTGTCTTAATTTCACTGTTACTCCAGGGCTGGCCGGCTCTGTGGGTGACTGGTCCCCAGCTTTCTCCTCCATCTCTGGCTCCTCCTTTCTTCTTCCCAGATTTCTCCTTGTATATATTCTCTTTGCCTGTCTGCTCCACCTATCCTTTCTCCTGCCTAGCTATTGCCGTTCCTTATTAGACCAGTCAGGTGTTTTAGGCAGGCACAATAACACAGCTTCGCAGAATTAAACAAATGCAACAAACAAAATTAGCATACCTTAAAATAATATTCTACCACACTGGCCTACCTTATTTATTTTTTAGTTAAAGGATCCCAGGTTTTGCAAAACCTCACTCAGTGCTCTGTTTATTCTTTTAGGTTAGCTCTTCTTTCTTTTTCTGACTTTCAATAATCAATTCTAAACTTCTGCCTCAATGATACCAGAAAATGTCTTTGGTATTTTAACCACTGTGTTGAATCTTATAGCGGAAACTTTAGTCCATTTACTTGTTTTGACATACTGTTAGCCAAGAAAATCTGTTTTAAAATTTGCTTATAATCAAAGGCATTCATAAATATTTGTGCATGTGTATAAGTTCAGAGTTTGAAGATATATTGAGTCAGAGCTCTGTGGAGTAGAGTTTGACATTGTTATTCCTCAGTGTTGGTGTATGTAGACATTTGGAAAGTAATTTAAGTAGTGGGTTTTTTTTCTCTTTGAAATCACTTATATTCTTAAAACATCCATTGTTAAGGCAGTTATTTTTTATTAAATAGCTACTTTACATTCTCAGTGCTATTGCAGGTATAATTAACATGTAAGATAAAATTCATAAGCATGAAACTAATTACAGCTGTGTAGTGATGAGGATTTATGAAAACAATTAAGCTAAACATTTTACTTTTTGACTCCTAAAGACTAGATTTGGTGAGTAATTGTCTGTTCTCCAAAAATACACCTTAAGCATATTTAATTCACAGCATAGTGTTATTTATGAATTTGCTAGAGTTATATGGTTTACCCCATTCTAGATCTTCTACAGCAGAGTGTCCTTTGCCTTGGTAAGCATAGGGCAGTAATGCTTCACAAGTCCTAGTTGCATTTCTAAGTGCATCAGTGAGATGATTTTAGTCTGACATTTATTTCTTGTGTGTCTCTCTGTGTGTCTTTGCATGTATATGTGCATATTTGGAGAGCCGAGGGTAATTTTCATAATTTATCTGTCCCTTTCCACCCTGTGGGTTTCTGGGATCAAACTCAAGTTGAAAGGTTTGGGAGCAAGCACTTTCATCCACAGAACCATCTTGCCAGCTGTAATTATTAGGCCATACATTGATATAGATTAGATGAAAATATTAAATCATATATGCATTTTAGAAGTCTGTTAGTAGATAGGGAGATGGCTTGGTGGGTACGAACACTTGCCATTCAAGCATAAGAACCTGAGTTAGAATGCCTAGTACCTATACAAAGTAATCTGAACGTGGCTGTAAACCTGTAGCCCTATTGCAGTGGCGGTAGATGGACAGGGGATAGCTAGGGCTTTCTGCTGTTAGCCTAGCTCCAGGTTCTCAGTGAGAGAGCCTGTCTCAAGGAAGTCAGGTAAGAGTGGTAGAGCAGGACACCCATCATCTTCTTAGGCCTCCACAAAAGCTCACATTGTGAGCATGCACCCCTTCCACATATATGCATATGTTTCACTCTTAATATGTTTGTATATAGTATCCATGTCTGTGTCACAGATGCACAGACCATAAAACTTGAATCCATTTACTTACAGAAAACAGTCAGTAAGTGAACATCATAGATATAGCGCTCTCAGTCATCTGGAAAAAACTTCCTGTTGGGTCAGAAACGTTAATCCCCTGGCTGGGGAGATGCAAGAGGCTGTAATTGGTAGCACTAGTTGTAGAATTTGGAAGTGGTCCTAGTAGCAAGTGGGGTTAAACTTACAGGCAGCATTTCAGGAATGCTTGCAGGGTGCCAGGCTCTGCTAGGTCTGCCACACATAATAACCTCTTTTGTCCTCACAGGAGCTAAGGTAGCAGGTATTATTATTATCTCAGTAATTATTTATTGAAACAGTAAAAGCATAGCTAGCAAGTGGCTGAGGGTAGGCGGGAGGGCAGCTAGAGGAAGAGAGGGTGGGCAGCAGGTACTAAGCACATTGAGGGGGTAGCACTAATGTTCTTCAGCACAACAGCGTAACTGTAGTATAGAGCAATTAATTATATACTTCAAAATTGCTATTGGCGTAGAGTCTATAGATTCCTAACACAGAAATGAGAATGTGTGAAAAGGGATCATTCGTTTTCCTGATGTATTTGATATGTATTACATGTATATTTCAAATTATAACACTATACTCTCTTAATAAGTATATTACATATTAAGAAGCAAAAATTAGCAAAATAATTATGACATTTTTTTAATGAAGAAATGGGTGGACATTTTATTTCACAGATGAGAATAAAGACCTTGAGAGCTTTTAAGAGTGATCATTGGTAGTCACCAGATTAAAATGCAGTCTGACCCTGACCCTACAGCATACACACTTAAGTACAGATGACACTTCTTCCTAAGACATATTTTGACACTTTGGGACATTTCATTCAATACTAACTAGATTTTCTTGGACATTTCCAAGTAAACCATTTTAAGCCAGTGGAGGCAATTGGTCTGTAGTACTTACTATTTGATTTCTGACTTAGGTTCTTTATTTTTATACCTGATTAACCTAGAAAAGAGACAGGAAGAAAAGAGTGCATGACTGTAATTAACATACAATAAAATGCAGACCGGAGAAGCTCTTGCCCCATTGGGAATGCCTCAGACCTGTACCTGCCTTGTCTTGTGCTTTCTGTCCCCTCCTTGCACTCACTGTTGACTGCGGTTCCACTTTGCTATTCCTCTTTGAGCCAGTCCGCACTTCTTTTGGTACTTAGCACAAGCTCTGAAGAGAGATTATGTAAGTGACTCGTAAGAAATATGACATAAATGGAAGTCCAAAAGAGCAGCAACTGTGCTTCACCATGTCCTGTCAACAGCGTACTCTCAGTGACTGTTCTGTATGGCCTAGCTGTACTTTAATACAAAGCTACTTCACCAGGGTAAGAGTTTTTCCCCCCCACTGACTTCCCAGTTCTCTCTTGACCTGTCATGTACATATGGGTACAACTGCTGGCCACGGGGACAAGTGTGGAGCATTCTTCCGCCTTCACTTCCTAGGCTCTTTAGCCCCCATTGAACTGTGAACAGTGGCGGAGGACAAAAGCTGTATACACTGTTCAAACAGAGCACCAAAGCAGCAGTACACTGAGTCATTCTTCGCTCTGTGTGAGAACTGAGGGGGACTCTATTCATTTCCTTTGTGCTGGTGTCTGTCAACAGCGCTGTTTGAGGCAGGGCCTATTGTGCTGGCCAGTGTTTCTTATTGCCCTAAGTCTGTGCCTGCTATGTTCCCAGGGTCGAAGTTGCGCGTGAGAGAATGTTTGGAAAGGGGTAATCATAGGCTAGATGCAGTTTGCTGAATTGTCATCTGACCTATTAAATCTAAACTGTGGTCTGCGTTAATGCAAACAGGTAATTATATAGTCACAGCTGCAGCTATTGACATCTGGCCACTGCCCCCATGGGAAAAAAAATATGTGCTTTTTGTCCTGTGTCTAGATTCATGCATGCTGGACTTTAATGATTTTTAACTGAAAATAGATAATGGATCAGGATGAGTAAAAGAGGAACAAGGTAGATACTTGGAATAACTTCTGCCACAGATGATTGCATGTTTTCTTTGATAACATGGTGCCTTTCCATGGCTCCAGCCTGAATAATCTTGGTTGGGTTTTAAAGTAGTGTAAAATAAAGATAATTGTTATGTTTCTATCCTATATGATCAGGGCATCATGCTAAGTTACTTTTTCAGAAGCTGCCTCTGGGAACTC
The DNA here is from genome assembly GCA_004025045.1 of Sigmodon hispidus. Taxonomy (NCBI): domain Eukaryota; kingdom Metazoa; phylum Chordata; class Mammalia; order Rodentia; family Cricetidae; genus Sigmodon; species Sigmodon hispidus. Next base: position 105,099 of record PVIH01001947.1, read on the forward strand.
GGTTTTGTTAGCTTGCCCACCCTGCACTTTTAACCCATTGTGTAACCCCCAGACAAGATGGAAAGTGAAAGTTTTGAATATTTTAAACATCCTCTATGCCTTCTAGTAAAGAGCCAGTTTTATGATAGTAAAAGAAAAAAGTGTTTAAATATGTTTGACTTTAGTGTGGAGCCTACTGTATCTCTCAGATACACTGGAGTCAGGTTTTCATTCAGCTACACATGTTATCAGTCTTAGTAAACCCTAGTAGATGATGGACTGAGGTAGTGGGCTGTGCTGTGGAAGTAGGTGTATTGTCTTCTTTCTCTGTGTGCTGTCACTAGTGGCATATAATGGAGTATATTGGAGGTGAAAGGGTCCTACAGGGCAATGAAGAACCAGTTCTCAAACCACTTCAAGGTTCGTCTAATGTCTCGACAGTTGTATCTCTTGGATTTGAAATGCAGTTTCTTCCTGATTGGTTAGTTAAAAAAACTGTTGTTGGGCTTTGATTGAGAAAGCACTCAGGATGCCCTTAGGTCTGAAGAGCTTTCAAACCATCCTGTAAGATTAGGTCCTTTCTGTGTTCATCATAGAGGAAGCCAGGAGATGGTTGTACTGTGCTCTGAGTTGGAGCACATTGGTGGACATTGAAGGATGACATTTGACCTTCTTGCATCTAAGATACTGAAGGTGCAATGATGGGAGTACAAACTCTTACCCTTGTGGGAATAAGATCGAATGTATTCATTTTATATTAACCTCACTACAAGCACAGCTTTAAAAAACATGACAGTGATTAGATTTTTATACAGTGAATAATATGATGCAATTATACACAAAATACTTTTTTTTTAACAAAGTGGACCAATGAGAAGAACTATGAGCTCTGTTTTGAAAATGATATTTCATATTAATTTTACTAAGTAAAGTTGCCATCTTGCATGTAATACACTTGGTAGAATTCAAGTTATATAAAGTGAGTCCTGGTCACTCTGAGTTCTTAGGATGAAAACTGTTTGCAGACTCTTAGAGTGAAATCTGCTTGTTAAAGATTACTTTCCCGTTTTAAATGCTGTGCTACATACAGAATTATTTTGACAGATACCAAGTGTAATCACTTCAAAAGGCTTTTCATATTTGCAAAAACTAACAAACCATATGTCATCTTGTAGAAGCCCTGATTTGGAAGGAACGTGGCTCTTGGCCAGTGATTAATTAAGTCACCCTTTTGTGTAGGCCATCTTGTGTCAGTGTTTAGGTGTGAAATCTTCTGTTGTCACCAGATAGGAACATTCTTGTGTGTATCCATGACAGTTTTAGAGAAAGTAGTCAATTTTGGTGCTGTTTTTCTACAAAGATATAGGAATTGTAAGGGCAAGTAATTGAAGTTGCACAAGGTAGAGGGGAAAGCACTATTAAGATAAAATAAGGACATGGATTTGGCTCTTGTTATCTGAAAGGGGATTCTTACTACTTTAGTTCATGGAAATTGCATCAGTCTTAACAGGAAGGTAGAAGCTGAACATCTGTAGAGGTATTTATCACTAGAGATCATGGGCTAAGAAAAGGTTGCTTTCTTGCTCACCGTGTACTTCATGTACTGGAGTGCTCTGATGTCAGAAAGAAGACGATTAGCTCGACTAATTGATATTCTGCATTCATCCCGAATTGTAATTTAGATAGTCTTAAATTATCTGCACATAGATATCTTCTCTTCTGTCAGATGGGATGGGCTCAATTAGGTTACCTAGTGATCGTGTGGCTTTCCTTGCTTCTTGTTAGAGAAGAATTAAGTTTTTATTCAGGATATAGTAGTTAAACAGAGTTATGGACCTGAGTCTAAAGATTGCAATCAGGGAAGGCTGGTCTCAACAGAGAGCTTCCTTTCACCATCTTGACCATTGTCTCTGCTTCCCCTCATTCACCCTCGCTGCTGTTGATCTTAGCAAGGGATCCAGAGACACTATTGCCTTGATTACAAATAAGGTTTCATGTTTGATCTTTTCTATTTGGAAAAGATAAAGCACCTAGATCTTAAAAGGGTGCTTTCTTTCTTTCTTTTTTTAATGAACAGCAGTGGCCTTGGGAATTTCAAAAGCTCTATAATGGTTTGTTCATATGGTAAAAAGGGCACAACAGACATTGTGATCCACATGCCTGTTTCTCTTTCTCTAAATGAAAAATTATTTTTTTCTCTGACTAAATATGATTAAATTTAGAAATCTTTTGCATTGTTTCTGCAAATCCTAATTAATAAAAGCAAACCCTCAAATAGATTTTGGAGGATTTCTGAATTCTAGACTTGGCAAGCAAGCTTTTTTTTTTTTTTTTATGATTAAGTACAGGTAGTAAGCACTAGCCTGTGGGTATCCACAGACACACCCACCCTCACCCTGCTATATATGGGGAGTCTGGTACATATCATTATTTGGGAATAAGTAAAAGCATATCAAAGTGTTCCATAATAACTGTAGGTGGGTGTTGAGAGGGTTAACCATCTGGCCTTCTGGTGGCTTAATTAGGCTCTGGCACAGAGCCAGGATCTGTAGAGAATAGGTCTGCCTGGGATAACCGCAGAAAGCAGTGGGCTTCAGCCTCTTGGCAAGGCTTGGAGGCCTCCACAGCAGTCTGCTTATGCCTACCTGTTGGGAAGCAAGCAGCTGTGGAAACCAGGGATAAAGTAGCCAGGCATGTCCACCATGATTGTTTTGGACTTTAAAATGGAGAGAGGAGTGATTCACTGCTAGGAGGTGGTAGTGCAAGGCCATTAAGAAGACCTGAGGTTTCCCTGGGTCTATGCTGGGTGGGGGATCTTCCTTGTGAAACAGGATGTTGTGGGAATTTGAGGTTTGGGAGTGAACCATGGCAGCTTTGGCAATGGTGAGAAGTTTCAATCAGCCAGTATTTACCCTCTGTGCTTTTTCAAGAAAGGATGGCAGCTTCATTCTTGCTTTATTAATAAAAATTCATAATGGCTCCAAAAATTACAAGTATTCTGAAATAAAGCATCATTATAAATGATATTGTTTAACCCATGTACAGGTTTGTGAAATACAGTATCTGCCGCATTTTCAGTTTGTCTCACATGGCTGGCTCAGCTCAGGGCATTAGCTGGGACTGCAGTGTTGATCTTCCATACTGCAAACCCAGACTGTAAAAGCTTCAGTTTGTGAGTGCTGAAAAGTTTTTCTGTCTAAGATCATTTCAGATAGAGAAGATATTTGCTTTAAGAACCTCCTCTGCCCCTGCTATTTAAGTTGTCCTCTTTTAGCTCTTAAAGGGAAATTTAATTTTTAAAAATTACATTAAATAAAAATCTAAAATAAAACTTTATACGATTTAGGAAAAAGCGTCATTATCTTTTTTTTTTTTTATTAGAAAAGCTAGAGGTCTTTTGCTTGTGTGTTTATATGTTTTTTCTAAGATAGGGTTTCTTTGTGTCGCCTTGACTATTCTAGAACTTTCTCTGTAGAACAGGCTAGCCTTGAACTCAAGAGATCAGTCTGCCTCTGCCTCCCAAGTGCTAGCATTGAAGGTGTGTGCCATTATACCTGGTTAAAGCCAGTGTTTCCTAAACTAACAGTAACAAAAACAGGTGGAAACATATATGCCTTGTCCCAAGAATAAAAATGTGAATTTTTATATTGTATAGCTTTTGTATAACAGGAATCTCTAGCTCTCCATCTATTACAAGTTCTTTAATGCATTGCTTAATAAACAAGGAAATTTATAGCAGTATTTTGGAGGTCACTTATTGCTACAGCTAAAGTCAGATAACAGTAAAATGTCATTAGTTTGGTTATCTTTGCTGTAGTTAGAATACCATAATTTCTGTATTTGCATGTGCTTTTAAAGCTCACATATGAAAAGGGAAGCATTTCATTTCAGGGTCTCCTGGGGAGCTTCAGCTGTATTTATACAGTGTACTGTTATTGTTTAGGCAACCCATTTTTTTTTTTTGGTCACTCTTCTATTGCTGTGATGAGACACCATGACCATGGCAATTTTTGAGAAAGTGTTTCTCTGTAATAATCCTGGCTGTCTTGGAACTCTCTTTGTAGACTAGACTGGCCTTGAACTCGTGGAGATCTATTGTTAGTTATTTTTTCTATTTTTTTTTTCTCTTTTCTCTTTGGTCTTTTGGGGGAGTCTGCCACCCAGCTCCCAAATAAATCATACACAGAGAAGTATTCTTAATTATAAATGTCTGCCCTTAGCTTGGCTTATTTCTCCCCAGCTTTTCATAACTTAATTATCCCATCTACATTTTGCCTCTAGGCTTTCTTCTTTTCCTACTTCTGTAATCTGACTTTCACTTTTTCTCCGTGCCTGGCTGTGTGCCTGGGTGTCTGGCCCCTGGCATCCTTCTCTTCTTGTTCTCTTGCTCTTTCTTCTTCTCCTTCCAGATTTCTCCTTCTATATATTCTCTCTGCCTGCCAGCTCTGCTTATTCTTTCTCTTGATTTGCTATTGGCTCTTTAGCTCTTTATTAAACCACCAGATGTTTTAAGACAGACATAGTAACTCAGCTTCACAGAGTTAAACAAAAGCAACAGAAAAGAATGCAACACATTTTTGCATCATTAAACAAATGTTCCACAGCACAAACAAATGTAACACACCTTAAAATAATATTCTAACAACAAAGATCCTCCTTCCTCTGCCTCCCCAAGTTCTGGGACTAAAGGTGTGTGCCTAGCTGACCCATGTCAATAAAAGAAAGCATTTAATTAGGACTTGCTTAAGTTTTAGAGAATCAGTCCATTATCATCATGGCAGGAGGCATAGCAGTATGCATGATGTTATAACTGTAGCTGAGCGCTACCAACAGAAGGAAAGACTGGCCCTGGTGTGGGCTTTTGCAACTTTATAGAATCACCAAAGACACACTTCCTCCATCAAGGCTATACCTACTCTCCAACAACCCCCCAATCCTTCTAACTCTTAAACAGTGCCACTCCCTCGTGCCTAAGCATTCACATATATGAGCCTATAGTGGCCATTCCTATTTACACCACCACAGCATTCATTCATAAATATCATCTTAACATAGCATTTTCAAACTGTATTAGCCATACCCCTCTAGGCAGTTGGATCTCTGTGGGTTCAAGGCCAGCCTGGTAGATACAGTGAGTTCCAGGACAACCAGCACTGTTTTACCGAGAAACTATGTCAAAGAAACAAAAACAAAACAAAACAACAAAAATCAGTTGTTTGTCTTCTGCAAATGAGACATACCTTTACTACTACCTATTAAAATTAAAGAAGAAATAAACACTTTCCATTGATAAAGACAGACACACTAAAGGGATTATATAACTGAGCTCTAAAGAGACTACTGGAAGGAACACATCAGACTGGAGTGAATGGTAAGAGTCTTTGTAGGAGCCTACTGGAGCTCACAAGGGGAAATAAACAGCAAATCAAATGAAGTCTTAAGAAGACACAGTGTCAACAAAATGGCTAGAATTAACACATATCTCTCAATAACTGTGACTCTTAATGGTTTCAGTTTACTAATAAGAAGACATGGACTACAGATTGTATTAGAAAATTGGGTTTTTCTTTTTGCTGACTCCACAAAGCACACCTCACCATCAAAAATAGATGCTGCCTCTGTGTCAGGATGTAAAGAGTACTTCATGCAGATGGAGAAGGCAGCAAGTACATGAACTCTTCTCGTCAGACAGAAGAGACTTCAAATAACACTACTGAGAAGTGATAAAGAAAGCACTTCATCCTCATCTGTTGGGGGATGTTTACAGTTCTCAACATGCATGCTAACACAAATGTACCTAATTTCACAAAACAAATACTTCTAGATGTAAAGTCACAGATTAACTCCAACACAGGAATAGTGGGAGATTTCAGTATTCCACTGTTGCCTATAAACAGGTCATCCAGACCAAAAATAGAGAAACATTAGAACTAAATAAAACCATAAATCAAGTGAGTTAACTAGTTTACTATAGAACTGGAATACTAAAAGATGCACCTTGGCAGCTTATGGATTTTTCTCATATTAGGTAGGATATAAAGCAAATATAGGAAAATTGAATAATATTCTGTATTCTAGCTGACCTCAACAGAATAAAGTTACATGAAATGCTCAAAGTATACAAACTCATGGCAGTTTAAAAAACAAACAAAAATTCCACACTGTTGAACAATGAATGAGTCACTGAAGAAATAAAAATAGCCCTAGAATTAAAGGAAAATAAAAACATATCAAAATCTGTGAGGTACAATGAAGAAAATCTTCACAGGAAAGTTTGTTACCCTCAGTACCTACATCTTTGGAGAGAGCAAATAAATAGTTTAATGTTCACCTTAATGCCTTGGAGAAACAGCAACAAACCAAATCCCAGAGCAGTAACAGGGAGAAAGAACTCAGAACAGGAGAGAGGTTAATAAAATAAACACTAATTTTAAAAATTAATGAAACAAAGAATTGGTTCTTTGGAAAGATGAGCAAGTTAACTAACCCTTATTCAAATTAACTAAAAGAAAGAGAACAATCAAATTAAGAAAATTAGAGGTGAAAAGGGAGTTAGTACCAAAGACACCAATGACATTTGAAAAATCCCTACAAACATGTCTTGAAAACTGTTACTCCCACTAGGTTGGAAAAAATTAAAAGAACATATGACCTGTAATGGAATTTAACCCGCCGCTATGTTTATTTTAAGGTAATATTTATTATTCCAAAGCCACTTACAGTACAAAGGGTATTCGAAGGGGAAAAGCAGCACGCAGGAGAGGTCCAAACTGAGCAGTCCTTCCTAACCACGCCACAGGTCCAAAAAAAGGGGCTCTGCTCTTTTCTCCTCCGGGGCTCTTTCCAGCTGACCATGTGCTGCTCTGCTCTGCTTCCTTGACATCATCAGAGTTTACCTAGGTAGCTTCGGAGTTCCCGCTACAATGACCTACCAAAATTAAACCAGAATTGAATAGATAATTTAAATAGGCCTATAACTAGCAGGAAGATTGAAGCAGTAATAAAAAGTTTCTCAAAAAGAAAAATAGTCTAAGACCACTGGATTCCCTGCAGAATTCTACCAAATGTCACTGCCCTCAGACCAGTCTATAAAATAGAAGAGAATGGAAAGCTTTCATACTTTAATGAAGCCTGTGTCGCCCTGACACAAAACCAAATTAAAACATACACACATGCAAAGAAAATTAGAAACATATCACCTTGATGAACATAGATCCATAAATTCTCAATAAAATGCTGGTAAATTGGGGCTGGAGAGATGGCTCAGTGGTTAAGAACACTTAACTGCTCTCAAAAGAGAGAAATGAATCTGGGTTTCATGTCTTGGCACTTACCTGGCAGTTAGCAAAGGTCTGTAACTCCAGTTCCAGAGTAGTTAATGCTTTCTTCTGGCCTGTCTGAGCACTGCTATATGAACATACATGCATGCAGGCAAACCACTCATACACACTAAAATAAAGGTCCTAGGCCCAAGTGGAGAATTTACTGCTGTTGCTTAGCTAAGCTGACACAGCATCAACTGCCTTCTAAATGTCTTTCTATATCCATAGACAAGTGTTTCTCTCAGTCTTAGTCAGAGAACTCTCTTTGCAGTTAACTTTGGTGAATTCAGACTCGTGGCTACCCAAGATGCTGAGAACAAATGACAGTTAGGAATTGTGCCCTAAACAAGACATTTACAGCACCTCCTCTGAGGCTCAGAGAACATTGAGGAGGAATGGGTGGGAACCTTGTTAAGAACCAGAAGAGGGGGAGGGCTGTGAAGTGCCAGCCTCTTGACTTTGATGCAGACGTTGTGATCATGAACTCACATCAGCCAACTGTAGTGAATCTGCACAGGCCTGAGAGGACTGATCCCGTCTACAGTCATGAAGGGTAAAGTGCTCATCAGCACTGCTCCTTAATGCTGAACTTTTGGCTCGTGATTGTTTCTGGGAGAGGGGGAAATGTCCTCAGTTATGGACTCTTGCTGAGCCCACCAGGTTCCAAACTCATGGTCACACAGGTGGCCCTAGCCAAACTCAGTGGGAAGCCCAGCAAAGTAGGGGAGTAAGGAATGCCACGGTTTCACAATGTTGCAGTCTTGATCAGTCTTCTGGTATTGAATGTCATTCCCATGAGATCAGGGTATCACTGTGCCCCTCAGTCCTGTGGAGTACCTGGGTTCCAAGTCCAGGCTTGACAGGTTCCCCTGTTTAGAGCGAGAGGTTTGGGATTTCCTCTCATAGACTGAAAAGCTGGTATTGCCATCTGGATCTTCTTGCTCTCCAGAGAAACATAAGCAACAGGAACTATGACTGTAGCTGTAGCTGGTTTATTTTAAGGAATTGGCTCACATCATTGTTGGGGCTGGCGAGTCTGAAGTATGTAGGACATGATAGGCTGAAAATGTAGCAAGAGTTGATTCTGAAATTTTGAGACAGTATTTCTTCTTCTGCAGGAAACCATACATTTTCCTCTTAGTCTTACTGCTTACTAAATGAGACCCACTTAGAAGACCGAGAGTAACTAGAGATGTTGCACTCTGTAGAGTAAATTTACAGTAATACCTAGACTGCATTTGATTAAATAGCTGGGTAGTAGAGCCTCGCCAGGTTGATACATGAAACCAACCATCACACCACCCATAACATGAAGCAGCAACAGAGTAACAGAGAGGTATTCTACATGGCAGAGTGCCTGGGGGGAGCAGCAGCTGGGAGAGGTCACAAGGTCTCCACTCCAGACAAGCACTGGGCTGTGCATACTCACAGGAGGAATCTACAGCATCTCATAGGTATCCTATCTCCCTCCAGATATTTAAGGGAGGGTAGAGAAAAGTAGCCTTGCTGCTCAGGGGACTCTACATAGAACAGAAGTACGGTACAAATGGCTATTCTAGGATTAAATGTTAGCACATCTCCATTGTACGTCTCTCAGCCTATTGTCTTTGTCTTCTTGTTGTTGTTTAATTGCACTAATTTCTGAGTTACAGTGTGATGCATATATGATGGTGTAATGAGTGATCTTTATTGCTACCTCTGTTCATCTCTCTCAAATGTATATAAAATACGGCTTTTCTATCTCACTTTCTACTTTATTCTCGTCTTTTCTGAAATAAATTGGAATAGTCACTTGATTCAGTTTATGTAAGTGATGCAGTGACTTTATTTTTAACTTCTCAGATGGGGCAGTGAATTGTATGCAGCTAGCTATGCTCTGTCACTGTGACCTAGACTGTGGCCACATCCAAAGGAGACCCCAGAAGACATCACACTAGAGGAAGTGAAGATGCACTGCCCTCTATGGCAGTGATGAGAACTACATATCCCTGACCAGTAAGCTCCCAACTAGAGTGGGGTCTGAAAGGCAAGAGGAGGGCTGCAACCACCCAGCGTGCAGCTGCTGCTTGCTGTCTTCTACTGTGAGAGCACCTTTCTGACGGGTTCTCAGGCTCTGCTCTGAGTCAGAACACGATTAGGAACCTACTGTGCTCTGACAGCTGCTCTGCTAGTCAGTGCGCTGACTTCAGCTGCATGGCTTCCCCACAGTGCTCTGTTCACTTTCTCACCATCTTCTATCATCCCATGCTTTCACTGCCTTGGTTTTTTCTCTCCCTCCTCCCAAAAAAATGTGTATTTTTACCAAATCACCAGGATTTCTGTTTGCAACCTGCTCTTGGATGCTTTTACCTAGCACAGATTTGTCAGATTTACCTAACTGTGAGTCTACTGACCAGTCTTCGTGTTATTATCATCCAGGAATAGAGGACTTGCTTTGTAGAACTAAGCATCTCTGAGGAGAGGACTGCAGAGCCTACTGCTCCGGGCACAGGAATGGGGACCGTGGACTGTGGAAGATGAAGTAATAAGCTGTAGTAATATGAGGACTCCAGCAAGCAGCTAGGAGGAGACTGTCTCAGTAGACAGGCTCCTCTGTTGCTGTGTTGTCTCTGCAGCTTGTCCTGTCATTGGGGCTTCAACCCTTTGGGGGATGCAAATCTCATCCAGAGAATACGCTCAGAAAGAATATTTCTGCCATTACATGAGAACTGTTTAATGTCATTCTCCTGCTAAATATGGCCATATTCCTACCCCCAATATAAAACTGCCCCCGACTCCCCTCATTGGCAAGGGGTGCAGGTCAGTGATGAGGCAGTCTTGGAAGATTTGAAGACAACCAGGAAAGGAGGTTTACTAGACACAGCTTTCCTTCCGATAGCCTCCCTTCATTTGTCTGACAAGTCCATCTCATTATATGGAAGTGAAACTGCTCCTGTCTGTGATCAGGAAAACCACTGAAAACCTTCTATTTTGGAATGAGGTGTTTCTGAATGGCTTGATTTTTAAAAATAGGCTGTGTAATACATCAAGTCTACTTGCAGTCTCTCGGGGACGTCTCAGAGGAATGAACATTCTTTTCAGAAGCTGATAAAATGTGTTCTGTGAGATCTGTGTTACTCCTGTCAGACTGCACTATCATATGTGTCAAATTACTGTCAATTAACAGAAGCCAACCCCCACCGTGTCTTAGACAGCCAGGAAACATTCCGACTCACCTAACAAGGGACTGGGGGTAGGGGTGCTGTGAGTGTGCCACGGGAAGAGCCCCGATCTCCTTCTGACACTGCCCTTCCTTGTGTGGGTTTTGGGTTCTGGCTCACTTACTTCATGTTATAGAATAATGGTCAAATACTAGATGACAGGGCTGGGGAGATACCTCCGCAGTAAGGCTGCTCCTTCCAGAGCACTTCCGTTCTGTTCCCCACACCCACGTGATGCTCACAACTTCATGATCCCTTCTTCTGGACTCATGCAGGCACAATACCAACACACAAATAAAATAAAATAAAAATTAAACATCATTCCCTGAGCTGACAGTTTCCACGTGCAGAAAAGGACATGTCTCTTTCTTAAGTCTCCCAAGTTTCTCTGAACATGATTTCTGTATACATTGTTGGCCAGAATTACATCTCATATTGAAATTTAAAGTAATACAGGTAGGAATAAATCAACGGTGATTGACTCAGATGCATCACAGTCTGCCTGGGTCAAGCCTTGTACACACTAGGCAAGCACTGTAGCACCAAGCTGTATTCCAGACCCTCCTGTACTTTTTATTTGAACCAGGATATCACTAAGTTGCCCATGTAGGCCTGTGCCTCCAGAACTAGCTTCCAGTGCCACTTTTTATAAAGTACTAAAGTACCCGCTATTGGTTTTCTTTTGTCTGTTTTCTTGAAACTGATTTTTTTAAATACATGAAGACCATTTTGAACTTTCAACTTGAAATGATGCCTTTACAAACAGAAATTTTCTGTTAAAAAATAAATTTGAATAAAATATTTTATAAATCTATAATTAATGACTTGCTGATCATTATTTCTTACTTTGTAAAAACTTTCTTCCTTGCTTTGTAGAAAATTTAGAAATTGCACAAGAACAAAGGCAGAAACTCCTATGACCCAGAGGTGAACGCAGAAGATACTGCGTTCCTAGAGATTGATTTCCAAGTGGGAAGAGATGTTTTGTTCTAGTTTATAGGGGAGACTTTGAATTTGGCAATCCCCTGTCTCCAGCCCTCCAGATGTTGGAATTACAGGCATGGGCCACCATGTCTGGCTGGATCATTATGTACAGACCCATTATGTACAGCTTTTAATCACTAGTTCTAGTTTTGGGAAATTATCTTTCTATAAGATTTTAGACGTTTGCAGTTAAATAACTTAGACTTTGGGGACTAGGAAGATTGTGGTGGTTTGAATGATCCCCCCCCCCCCCGTAGGCTCCTAAATTTGCAAGCTTAGTCCCCAGGTGATTGATCATTTGTCCTCACTTGTCACCCTAACTACAAGTAGAGGGGGGTGTCCTCACCTGTCACCTGTAGCTTTGGGATAAACATACTCCTGTGAAGGGTGACTCCCAATAAATTATTTCATTTTTATGTATAATACATAAATAACAATCTATGTAATTACATATACATGTGGAACTTATAAAAAATGTGAGTTTCTATATGGTTCTTTATAACTCTATATTACTGAATATTTAGATATAGTGTAATATATAGTAAAGCAAGTTAATCCGTGATGGAAAACATTAGTTTGTAGATTTTAAACCTCAAATTTGTAGGTGTGTCTTTCAAAACAATATACACTTTAGAATTTAACAGATTTAAGATTTGTATTAATTCTTTGAAAATTCCATCAATATATTTTGATCATTTTCACCCTTCTCTTCTCTCTTCAGATCCATCCCCACGTCTCTTTTCTACTCATTCAACTTTGTGCCCTATCTTTATCAAACTCTTTCTTTCTCAGACCCATTATGTACAGGTTGTGCTGCCTGTATACTGTTGGATATGTGACCTTCCACTGGAACATGGTCAAGTTACCAGGGGCACTAGGCATGGGCCTTTGTGTCCATCTCTGGGCTGGGTATGTTCATGGGGCAGCTGGTGCAGTGTTTACTAGTAAACACAGAGCTCTGACTTAAGCAGCAACATCTTAACGCTTGTTGGGGGAGACACAAGTTCATAGTTTTGGCTGTGTAGTAAGTGTGAAGCTAGCCTGAGATGCAGGAGACTTTGTCTAAATGAATAAACAAAAAACCCCTTAATATCATGATTTTTCACTGTCTTAACTTTTTATGGTGAAAATATAGTTACTCTGACTAATTTATTTGTCTTGGAGATTGCTAGTTTTCTCTGTCCAGTCAGCCTGCTCAAGTTTACTTTTAAAGGTCCTATCAGTCTCTCCTGATTTTTTTTTCATCAGGCCTGGCACTTCCTACATGCTTCAGGTAGATTCCTGTGGCTAGCTGAGTGATTTTCTAGATCAGTGTGTAGTTTCTATATGTAGGTTTCTATATGGTTCTTTATAACTCTGCTTATGATTCCGGTCCTTGGCTTGAAGCAGGAAGTTAAAGTAGGAAAAAGTACCAGGTAGTGAAAGTCTACTGATCTGGCCGTTTTCCTTTGGGTAGTGGTGTTAGGACTGAAGGGAAGAATGGATTCGTGATATACTTAGAAAAACAATAAGCCAAGAAATTGTTCTTTTAGATGAGGCCAGCAGGGGCTTTTAGATTACAGTCTTAAAATTTCTCAACAGCAGCATCTTCCTCTCTTACTGTGAAAAGGATCTTTACAGTACTTCTCTCATTTGGCTATTGAAAGAACTAAGTGACAATATTTAGAATATTGACTTGTAGCAGTTTTAGTGTGTATTAACTGCTCAGTAAATACTGTTTTTCAAGTTTCTATAGGATTGCTTGTATGCACTTGCTTACCTTTTCATTCTTTCATACCTTTTAGATGATAGCTACTCTTCTGTATGGTTGCAGATCCTCCTATGTCATTGTTTGTACAATTGCTAAGGCCATACCTTCATCAGATAGCATAGAAGTGAAGAAGGGAAGGCTTGAAGCCATTGTGTACTGAGTTGAAAGTTTAACTTGAAAGAAATTCAATGTGGAGAAAATTTGAGCAGCCATAGCCAAGGAGAGCAACACCCAACATAACATGCCACCAAGGAAGGGCACAGTATGGAGGTATAGTGTGCCCACAGAATGCTGGGTAATGGCCAACTGTGTTAACTCTTCCTTAGTAAAGGCTTTTGAACTAGAAAACCCACACAAAGTTGTGTAGTAGGTATCAGTTTTCATACCTAAAACTAATACACAGTGATTTTTCTAATCTCATACTTTGTTACATCAAAAAAGTTAGAAATTAATAGGACTTTTAAATTGAAGTTCCATTTCACTTTGCTGGTAAAGCTAGCTGAAATAAATTGTAGAGTTAACATTGCTAGAAGGTTGTGCCTGGTTGTAGCTAATGTTGCATATTATAGCATGACTCAGTTCCTTTGATTCTGGTGTAAACGTGAAAGATTGCTTCATTTATACTCTTGTAGTTGCTAGTTTTTAATAATTATGAGAATTATGTAACATGATACCTAGCAAATAACCTCTTCTTAGACAATCTTACGTTTTGCCTTGTGTATGTGATTTGTGTGTGTGTGTGTGATGTGAGGGCTTAAAATGTGATACAGTAAGTGTAGCCATCTTATGTAGCCATGTGAGTTACTATGGTAGTCAAAACCATGGTTCCCAAGCTCTTTGACATTCTGTTTTGCTCCTTCAGTATGTACTGTGGGAGTCCTTGAACCACGGACTGCAACAGAAGTGATATTATGCTAGTCTGAGGGCTGTGCATTTTAAGAGCTCGTAGCATCCACATATATCTTACAATGCTTTGGGCTATACAGCCATCATCCTGTGAAGGAGTCTTAAGTTTCCATGTTCTACAGAAAGGTCCATGTGGTCAGCAACTAATAACCAATGATAAACTTGTCATTTGTATGAATGAGACAGCCTTTAAATGAATCTGCCAACCCAAATCACATCACTGCAAGAGACTTGTTTAGAAGTGATTGCTGCTGTTTCTAGCCATTGATCTTTAGGTGATTAATGATATAGCTGAAATAGGTGTACCTTGTGTGTCTGTCTGGAAAATCCTTTTCTACTTTGGGGTCAGAGAGTATTTTCCTAGTTTATGTGTGATGAATCCAAAGTCTTATCTTTCTTTTTTTAGTATGATATTTACAGTTCTTATTGCGGCATAGTACATATAACAGAAAAGTTAGCATATACAAGTATACAGTTTGGACTTGGGAAGGTGACTCAATGGGTAAAAGTGCTTGTTCTGCAAACATGAAGAGTGCGAGCAAATCGCTGACATCTATAAAATCTGGGTTGCAGATGCCCATAACCTCAGCACCAGGAGACCAAGACAGATCCTAGGAGTTCACCAGCTGGGTTGGCTGCCTAGCGAGAATTACAAGCTTCAGGTTACATGAGAGACCGTTTCTTAAAGACATAAATAAGGTAGAGAGTTACAGAAGAAATCGTTCAACATCTTTCTCTAGCCTCCACAGATACATTCAAAATGCAATTCATACTCACACACTCACACACTCTCACATTTATACACACATACAATCTCATACACACCCACTCACAAACACACACTCACTCACAAACACATACTCTCACACACACTCACATTTACACACACATCATGTGGTATGTCTTTCTATATGCTGTGAGTTATCATTGGTTAATAAAGGAACTGTTTTGGCCAATGGCAAGCCATCTTAGAAGCAGGTAGGAAATCCAAGCATAGATACAGGGGAAGGAGGTCAAAGTCACCAGAGATGGTGATGTAGCCACCCAAGAAGCAAGTGTAATGGAGTAAAAGTAAGCCACCAGCCATGTAGTAAGACAGATTAATAGAAATGGGTTGAGTCAAGATGTTAGAGCTAGTTAGCAATAAGCCTAAGCCATAGACCGAACAGTATATAGTTAATATAAACCTCTGAGTCATTTTGAGGAGCAAAGCAGCTGTGGGAAGGTCTGGATGTTGGGGCTAAGTTGGACCAAAAACTCATACAGCACACACACTCACACACACACACGCATACTCACACACATTCACACACACACACACACACATACACACACATACACACACAGTACGGTACAGTAATGTCCTGACACTACTCTCAGTGCTTAGCAATAACTGTAGTCTATTCTCGTCCAGGCTCCCATGGTAAATGCTTCCTTCTGAGCTGGCCCTTCTTTAGGTGGGCTGTGAAGCCTTTAGGAGGTGCTAGTGGGCAGAGAGATGTAGGTATGCCTGTGAAGGTAGTTCCTGACCCTGGCTCCATTGGCCTTCCTGCTCATGTTGTGTTTGATGTCAGGAGCTGCTAGCGCATGCTCACCCGGCCATTCCTGCCCTGCTGTGATGGGTGGAATCTCCAAAGCTGAGCTGAAATGACCCCACCCCCTTACGGTATTTCTCTCGGGTATTTTGGTCACAGTTGTGCAGTAGTAGCTAAAGCAGTAGTATGACCACTGACTAGATTCAGAGCGTTGTCAGCATCCGTAAAGGAAATGCTCACTTTATACAAGCCTTTTCACACTTGCCTTCATGACGAGGAGCTCCATCTCCCCCACCCGAGGGGTAAAGCTGGTTTTTCCAATATGATTTTAAGTAGCTCATCTTTTTCTCTATAAACTCAAAATTCTATCTTTACTGTCTATCAAATTTGATAGGTATACTTAAGCTTTTTCCAAAATAGTTCTTTTTTTCATTTTTCAGGAATTTTAGAAAGTAAATGTATTATATATTATTATTTGTTATTGTTACATGTGGATACTGTGCATTTATATAATATCTCCCCAACCCCTGCTCCCTGCCTTTAGCTTTTCCTGGGCACCCCGTTCCATACCCCCTCCCCAAATAACTCACTGAATCCAATTAGTGCCATTTGTGCCCTAATGGATATAGGGGGCATCTGCTGGGTCATGGGCAGTCTACCATGGGCCACACTACTGAAGACAGCTGGCTTTCTTCTCCAGCCACCATCAGCTGCTAAGTGTGGAGCCTGTGGAGTGTACCCCTTCCCTCAGTTAGGCTTTGTCAACATCATTTGGTCTGTTTGGGTGTAAAGTCATTTGTTACTATGCAGATCATTCTAACTTGTTAATATTATTTTAAATTTTATTAGAATACATTCATTATATATAAAATATTAGATGTTATTGTGACATTTTGATCCATGTCCATATGTATTTCAACTGTCCTCACCTGTCAGTACTTTCTTGTCTCCCACTTCCACACACACACATACACACACACACATACTCACGAACGTACGTTTCATATTAGCTTACTAGGAGTACTTCATAGGAGCTTGGGTGAAGGGTTGTTTATAGGAGCATGAGCAGCTTACAGGACTGAAGAAAATGTCTTCCCTTCCTTATCAACCTGTAACTGTGTATAATTCTTTAGAGAGGGGTCAGGCTTCAGGAGCCCCCATCCCTTTGTGAGACTGCTCCAGTCGTGTGCAGGTTATCATAGCTGCCTGTGTTCCAGAGTACAACAGCTGTGTCATGACACACGCCAGCTCTTACATTCTTCCAGTCCTGCCTCCATGTTCCCTCAGCCTTGGAGGAGATGATACGGATATCTGGTCTTAGGTCTGTGTACTCAAGAACCCTTCCCCTTAGCACTGTCTAGTTATGAATCCCCGCAGTTAGTGCTGCTCACTGTAGAAAGTATCTCTGACTAAAGCCAATGGCAGCATTATTCCATGGAAATAAATATTTGTATTTAAATGGCAGTGTGATGGGCACATCATGTCCATATGATAAGTATAAATATTGCTTCTACCGCTAACTCCATTTTCACTTTATATCCAGAGTAAATGTATGCACAGAGGACATTGTATTGAAGCAAACACTTTTTGCCAAATGTTAGTTCTTATCAAAGTGTCATCTACTTCCTGTTCAGTTCTAGCCTGATGTGATCTCATTATTTTAAAACTTTATAGCAGTATACAATTGTCATTTTAATTCTTGAAGTACTGAACCTAAGTCTTCATAAATAAAATTGGGAATGTATAAATGGTGAGGTTTCCTTTTTTGCCTAGAATGTTGAGGAGTCTAAATTACAAATAGGAAATCAGCATGACATCCATGCTGTGAGAAGGTTGGGAGGATAAGATGTTGTTATCTCTTCTTCCTTCTCTCCAGGCAAACTCTGTAGCAGTTTCCTGGGCCAGCAGCTGCCTCCTCACCCCAGCCAATGCTACAGGAGTGTCTAGGCTTTTAGCACTCTGCTTTCATCTGTGAGAACAGGCAAGGCAGCTGCTCTGTGGGTTGGGGTAGAGGCTGGCATGCATTGCTGAGGCATCTGCCAGACTGACCGCACAGCTGGGGAAATAGCACTTGGTATCAATGAAACTTCACAGAAGTATGAAAATGACGGGGGAGGGGGTGGATCTTTAATCTTAGATCTTGGCTACTTGGAGTGGAGTAGCACTTTGATTCCTCCTTAAAATATAGAGAATTAGTGGAAAGATGTTGTAGTCATTTTAACTGAGCACACCAGTAGCTTTGTTTTGTTTCAGAACCTTTTAGAATCTTACTTCCTGAATGATTAGGACAGACAGATACAGCTGTGGGTTATTTGATTCCAAAGTGAACCACATTTTCAGTACTTTCTAGTTGTGCAAGCAGTGAGTTCACTTTGTGGATTTGCCATGGTTAGAATAGCCTAGGAGGTAATTTAAAAATACTGAATTTTGAAGGGATACTATTTTGAAAAGTAATCTCAAATCCAATGTAATTAAATAATGAAAGTGTATAAATGCAAGATACCAGACATCAGTCTTGATCAAGTCAGGGAAAATACTAATACTTTTGAGAAATGCTAGGTAAATTCACATTGACTAGCATATGGGTCCAGACTTTAGTGCTGGACTTTCCAACTCAGTTAATAAAAATTTCATAAGTGAAACAATGTTATAGAGCCATGTGAATGTAACTATGGCCTGAAGTTGGGTCATTTATGTACAAATAGGGGATAATTCCAAGATTTTACCTTCACAGTCCCAGATTTTATAACTTTAACAGCCAATTCTTGATCTGAGGTTATTTTAGGCTAAAGATGGTTGGTGAACCTTGAGACTATGACTTGAGTTTTTGCACACAGAGCCATCTTTTCTAAATGTGTCATTTCATGATGTGCAGCAGCCTGCGTTGGTAGCTGAGTCAGTACTAGCTCAAGGGCTGGTGCCACGTTCTCTTCCACTAACTTACCAACCTATGGGCTCTCCTCTCCTCTCCTCTCAAGCTACTTTATTCCTGGACCACAGTGCTGGCCCTGAAGCTCCTAAAAACATTTTGTTCTTAAATGAAATAAATTTGCTCTCTGCCCAATTTCTACACATCTAGAACACATTCTGTTTCCCACCACCCTCTTACTCCCGTCAGCCCCTTCCCTTCCCCACAGTCTGGTCCTGCTTTTGGTTTTGGTTGGTTTTTTGTTTTGTTTTGTTTTGGTTTTTCTCAGTTAAAATATTCTTTTATTTATTTAAAAGGGTTTTTTTTCCTCATGTATCCCCGTGCTCACCCTCCCTTTCCTCCTTCCAATCCCTCCCAGTCCTCCCTCAGCCTCCCCCCATCCCATTCCCCCATCCCCTCCCCACAAAGGACAAGGAGTTCCAAGGTAGTTCAGCTTAGCATGGCACATCCAGGTCCAATTCCTTCATCCCAATATCTAGACTGGGCTAGGTGCTCCTCTGAAGGGAGTGAGCTCCTAGGTGCCAGCCCATGTACGAGAACACAGCCTGATCCCACCCTACGGAGGCTCCATATACTGCCCATGCCAATCAACAGTTGCCTACCCTTGGAAGGCCTAGATCCTTTTCCGGATGGTTCCCCAGTGGCTGCTCTTCCTTCAGTGAGCTCCTCAAAGCTTTAGCCAGTCATCTCTATGAGACTCCTCCTCATTATCCCTGTCCCCTTGCTCATAGAGACTCTCCTCCCCTACTCTCAGCGGAATCCCTCTGCCTAGTGCCCAGCCATGGATCTCTGCCTCCACCTCTATTTATTGTTGAATGTAGTTTCTATAATGACACTTAGGGTGGTTATTCATTTGATTATAGGGGAGGTCCTGATTAGGCACTCCCTCCACTATTGGTTAGGGATCTACCCAGGGACATCCTGGGGTTCTTGGGTTTCCCTAGCACCCAGCCTCTTTTCAACCCCACACTGGCTTCCTCCATCAAGATCTCCATCTCTTTTCTCCCTCTTTGTTGCTCTGCTCACTCAACCATCTCCTTCTCTCATGACTTGTTCCCACCTCTCCTTGCTCACTATCCGTTATGCTCCCAAGTTGCTAAGGAGATCTTCTCTATTTTCCCTTCCTAGATGGATCCCTGAATGTCTCTCTTAAGTTCCTTCTGATCTCAAGCTGCTCAGAGGTTGTGGTTTGCAGCTTGGGTGTTCTTTGCTTTTATGACCCACCACGATTAACTAAGGTCATTGCTATACCAGAGGTTTGGAATTATCATCGGAGCTTATGTCATCAGTGGGTTCAATACTGAAGACAATAACTTGTGCTTTCACAGAAGCTATCCACAGCCAACAGTTTAGCAAGGAGAGGTAGGACCCTGTGAATCCCCCTCTGTCCAATACTAATTATCAACAAGGCCAGTCCTGTGCAGGCCACGTGCAGATAACCCCAATTTCTGAGGGTTTATGATTTCAGGGCGAGCATACCCAGGAGATGATATTTTGTACCTCTGCTCCCTGTCTTTCGGTTCTCTGTCCTCTCTTCTAACACATTCCACAAGCCTTAAAGGTAGTGTTGCAAATGTCTTCTTTAAGGCTCAGCTCTCATCCTCTTACTCTCTCGGTACCTAAGGAGCTGTGAGGTTCTGCATTACTGTCACTCACTTCAAAAAGAGTATTCTTTGATAAAGGATGAAACACCTTTGTCTATGGGTATAAAAATAGATAGTGCAAGGCCGTTTGACACTATTCAACTTAACTAAACAACACAAGTCAGTTGTTCAGTTAGCTATGATTTCTTCAGCAGTAGCTTTACACTGCCAGGCATGGGTTCCGACCTTTGCAGTGTGCTTCAAATCTAATCATAAAGCAATTGGCTACTTCATAATGGCTGTGTGACTACTGCACTAGCAGGCATATCTTGTCTGGAAGGTTACTATTGAAGTTGATATTAAGTAAGACTGTAGATGTTTTTTTCCCCTCAGTTGTCTGCATAGTACTTTCCAGCTGTGGAGGCCAGCAGGAAGAATACTTCAGTTCAGCTCTGGCTTGATGCCTCCATATCTTTTAACTAAGATACATTGATGTCTTAAGCAGTAGGATATTGTCATCTAGTTCTAGTGGACAACCATGAGTAATCGTTAGGTCCTGTATTTTGTGTGTGTGTGTGTGTGTGTGTGTGTGTGTGTGTGTGTGTGTGTTTGGGGCAGCGGGCATGGGAGGGGGCTGGGGGTCATGGTGACCAAACTTCTCTGACTAACAAACAATGCAAACAGTTATCCCACATCTTAGACTGGGATTTTATATTTAAACTTTATGTTCTGGCATAAACTGATATCACTAACTTACGGATTTGTGAGGGGGTCAGTTATGTATTTTAAAGTTTTCTTTAAGGTTTTTTATATGAATATCTAAACCACAAATGTCTATGAATGATATTTTAAAAATCAATGTTGTGTACTTTATTGCTTTTCCGTGTGAGGAAAGTCTTTCAGCAATTCTTTATAACCCACAGTACTATAGCTTGAGTGCACTGTCAATTCTTTTCTTCATTTCTTTTGTCCAGTACAATACTCCTGCTTGTCTCCTTTTCTGAGGATAGGGGTAGAATTTCACCCACCATTTAAAATGTAGATGATGCTTTGTTTGAAAAAAGTTGGCTTTGAACAAAAGCAGTGTAAGTCTAAGTGAATTGTCACCTAGGTTGTGCATGTACCTAGACCGGCAACCGGATACTGTGGGAAAGTCAGGGCCACCTTTGGAGATGGTAAAAATACTGCTGTAGAGTGAAGGGGGGGGCACATCTCAGTCCATTGTCACTTGCTTTTTCCGAATTTGGAGTGCATCCTATCCTGTAAGACTGATGCCATGATTAAGATTTATTGGAGAAACTTTAAAATAATATGAAGGGGTTTGTTTTTACTAAGGAACACATTTTGAAAAACAAAACTAAAGAGAGTTCCTGAAAAGGCCTTGCTGTGGACCCTGCCATCCTCTTACCAGCACATTCTCCTTGGCATGCAGAGTGTTAGTCTAATCCTAGAGGAAAGGATTTAGAATGATCTGGGTGGGTTGAGGCCCCAACTTCAACCTTCAAGACATTCTCCAAGTAGTTCAAGTTTTATAAAAATGAAGAAGTTTACTTTGAGTTCTTATAAAAGCATCATCAATCTTTATTGACATGAGCTGCTTTTTCAATAGATTTTTACATTTATGTATCTAGAGTATGCATATGTCTGTGTGTATATACATGTATGTATATGCATGCTATTGTGTACATGCAAAAGTAGGAGGATACCTCAAAGGAACTGGTTCTCTTCTTCTATCATACGGGTTCTGGGAATTAAGCTTAGGTCATCATGCTCATCAGCAAATGCTTTTAACCATTGATGCATCTTGCCAATCCAACATATGTTTCTTAATAAAATTCTGTTTTCCAACATTAGGAAGTTATTGCAAGCGCTAGGACAGCAAGAATAATAATGATCACATATCTAATGAGTCCAGAAGAGTGAAAGTCCACTCTTTGAAAGAAACTCTCATGTTTGTACCTTTTTCTTTTACTGATAGTATGATACTTGTATGTATTTCTGTGGTGAGGTGTGATGTTTCTATTTTATGTACATTGTGTAGTGATAGAATCTGAATAACTAGGGTAGCTATTACCACAAATATTAATCAAATTTTTGTGGTGAGAACATTGTAATTTCCCTCTTGTAGCTTATTTGAAATATACAGTAGATTACTCTCAACTGTGCGGTAGACATCAGTAACTTTGTACCCACTGATGCAAATACCCCAGCCCCTTCCACATCTCTCCTCTGAAACGTTGGTAGCTGCCCTTCTACCCTCAACTTAAGATGTACTTTCTTAGATTCCACATATGCATAAGGTCATGTGGTACTTGCTCTTTTGTGTCTATCTTATATCAATTAATAGAATACTGATTCATTCATGTTATCACAAATAACAGAGTTTCACCTTTTCTGGTAACTGAATTGTATTCTATTGTGTATATGTACCTCATTTTCTTTATCCACTAATTTGTTGGTAGACTTAGGATCAGTCTCATATCTTGGCTGTTGTCAATAGTGTTGCAGTAAACATAGGACTCCTGATTTTTTCTACATCCTGTTTTTATTTCATTTGAATATCCACCTATTGGTAAGATTCCTGGATCACTTATTTAGTTTCTTCATAATCATTGAGACTGTGTTATTTGCAATCTATTAGTACATGCCTAGTGCAGCAAAATTTAAAATGCATATGTGTGTTCAGATAACCATAGAAAGCAGAAAGTGTACCATGTCATGGGAAGTAGATTATGTGTAGGTATTTCTGGATAAGCCGATACCCTGATATTTCTGTGAGTACCTCTGAGCCATGGTGGCTAATATACGTGGTAGGAGTAGTGTAAGCAGAGGTTACCATAGACTCTGCACATTTTTTCTCTTCCACAGCCAGCTCAGTGCTAAGAGTCACCTATTTGCAGAAGATTTTGTATTAAATGTGACTTTACTTAATGAATATTAGAAAATTTCTATAAAATTATGTGTCTTGTTTGCTTGATCAAATCAGTATTCCTTCTGAAGAAAGCCCCTTTATATTATTGAACAAGTGGTTCAGCTTTTCTAGAAATTGTGAAGTCATATGTAGGCAACATAATGAAATGTTTTGACAGGTTTACAATGAAATTCTTCACTTTTCTACAAATTATCTTACATCACAAGGTGCCTAACTTCTCTGAGTAGATGCATTTGCCAGTATCACTGACGAGGAGAATGTAAGGGGTTTTTAAGTAATTTTTTTTTTTTATCTAAAACCTTTTTTCCCATACCCATTCCTGCTCCCCCTCCCTGCCCTCCTCCCAGTCCTCCTTCAGCCCCCCCACTTCATCCCCCATCCACTCCCCAGGGAGGGCAAGGGATCCCAAGGTGAATCAGTTCGGTATGTAGGTTTTTTTATGCTTGTGACATTAAGTACCAAAACTGGAACCATGGGTATTCTTTGATTTTAGCAGTTACTACCTACTTTTCGTGACTCAGTAACATAGGAAAAAGCCCAAAGGGTTAGAACAGTTTTTGATCTGATTTTCTAGCTGTGTGGCTTTGGGGAGTATTTTTCCATTTACAGTATGGTAATAGCAGTATCTGCCTGTGAAACTGTGTGAGAGTAAATGAAATAACACCTAAAGGAGCCGCCATGGTGTGGGAGGCATGGTAAGAGTAGGAGGGGCGTATCTCACTAATGAGCAGGCTCTCCTCTCTCTGCATCCATCCGATTATACCAGTAGACATCTGGGCATCCTTTACAAGTTGCATTTGGTTGCAGGTATTCACTATCAAGTGCTTATTTCATTTGTGAACATTATTTGGTTGTATACTAGTGAACTCAATCATAAGCCATACAGGTTAGTATCTAGAAAGTACCCACAACTGGAACATGATATAGAAGCTGATTTTGTATAGTGAAAGGTCCAGACTACAAGAGTACTCTTTGTCACTTTCATTTTTTTTTTTTTAAATATTTGTTTGGTAGTATTAGCTTATGTCACTTGTCTGCATTGTCTTTGCTTTAAAGAATATAAATAAACAACTTTATTTTATTTTATTTTGTATCTGCCAGTAGCAGATACTTTTTGATAAGCTCAGTTGTACACATCACAGTTATTTAGCAACATAAAATCAATTTTAATATTCTAAATTTAAAAAAAATTACGTGGTCTGTTCCTATTTTCCAGGCTGTGAAAAATCAATGTAAATCAACTAATTACAGCTTTAGTAATCTTTTTGAACTGTAATTGTCTTTATTCTAAACAACTGACCTTGTCTACTCTTTGTGATAAACCTAAGCGGTTCTCTGTCACAGTCTTTAACCTGCTAGGCCAGTTCCCTCATTCTGCTCATCTCACAGTGTTCAAACTTTGCATAGGTTTCAAAGGAACAAGTTTCAAGACTTGGGAAAATTTTTGTGTCTAAGAAGAAATGAGTTATTCTTTAATAATAATAATTTTAATTTTTCCATATGTTTTAAGAGGCAGTAGTGAAGTTTTTCTTCTTTGTTATAGAACTAAAAACAGGTTTATTATAGAGAAATATGTTATGCAACCGTGAGATAATTATGTATTTTTTCTAAGCCAGCATAGATTATCTTTAAAAGTGAGTTGCTCTCACAAGGAATGGTTGGTCTGTCATCTACTGTTTTCATTTATTGGACTGTCTAATGGACATTTTTTAATCACACATTATAATTTCTTTCTTCATTCAGTAGGTCTGGAGGTGCCTAGTCATATATCTTCAGTCATTTGTCTCTTGTGCCTCAAGTTATTTTACTTTAAACTGAATGATTAATTGGTGGATAAAGTAAACATAACAGAAAAGTCTATCTTGGTTCAAAATAACAAAATGGGACGTTATTGTGAGATATTAGCTTACATTGTAGATTCTACAGGGGACATACTAATCTGCAGGTGTTTTGTTGTGGTTGTTTGTTTTGTTTTTTACCCTTGAGAGTATATTACCATTTCTTACTGTTTTGTTTGGATCACCACTCAACAGATACAAAGTTCTAGAGTATTCTCAGAATTAGATAGTCTGTTACTATGTTTTAGACAGCTTATCTCTAAACTCAACACTCTAGCTGAACTCAAGTGGAAAAGTTCATGTGACGTCAGAAAGCAGCCTTCCCCAACTTTCTGAATCTGGCCTGAGAGGCCGGTGGCGGCAGATGGAGTTGACTGTTCTGTTACATGGACAAACAAAGGGAAGAGGAAGGGAATGAAAGACCACTTCCTTACCACGCACTCACACAATTGACTGTCTGGAAAATAAAAGAGGAGGAGAAAAGAAAAAAAGCCAGTTTTCTGTACTGTGGCACTCCAGATGTTCCCCTTGGCAGCCATGCAGTCCTGGTCAGGATCGGGTTTTGCCGGCATAGTATGTGAGGCTTCTTTGTTAGAAACAAAGTGTGGCCTGTGGTGGGAACGGCTGCAGTGATGGGAGAGTATTGCAGGGCACTGTTGGATTACTGTGATTTCAATAGAGGCAGTACATTAAAGTAGCTTTGTGAGCGAGCGATGGATTGTTTCAGCCAAGCCTGGCTAATAACACCTTCATCGTGGCAAACCGTAAAAAAGGTGGAGTTGGCATAGGTTACAGCCATGGGAGCTCATCCTATGCTCGGACATCAGATAAAATAAATTCAACAAAAGGGTTAGAACTGTAACTGCTTTATTAATGGAAAAGTTTCTTTTTAACTGGTACTGTCTCTGGAGTTGTCACAGAGTGCTGTGCTCAGTTGAACTGTTCCTTCTCGGCCTTTTGTTCATTTCAAGATATTACTTGGTTACAAAATTAAAAAAGGCATAAATTACATGTTCTTTGTTTTGGAGGTTCCTTATTTGCATGTTCAGTGTTTTCTGTTTAAATATGACCTTGTGGAATATGCAGGCCACATGCATAACCGCAGTGATGAAGAGCAAAGGAAAGTATTCCTTCGTTAGCCCTGATCTTTCACCTTTTACTTACTAGGCGGTAACCTATGTGTTAACTACAACTTAAGGTTAATGTATAAACTTTCAGGATTGATAATTAAATGTTAAGTTATCCCCCTTTTGAGTTACATGCATTATTGAATAAATTTATGGCCTTTTAATTGCTTACATAAAATTCAAACAGGAAGGGACAAGAGACTATAAAAAGTAATAGAGACTGGGAACTTTCAGATCACTTCTAATTAGATAGGTTTGTTGGGTTGAAGGTTGGACTTATAAAGGGAGTTTAAGCCTTGTAAGCGTAGATACAAGTCAGCCCTTCTGACGGGGTGGGGGTGAGATTCAGAAGAGTGAACCAGTAATAATAGTTAGTGAGAAGTTGCAGCCAGATTATAAATCTCCTCCTATTCTCACATCTAAACACTCTTATATAGCCTTTATAATTTCATCAAATCAAAACAACATTTATTTACTGAGCTCCCTCCCCATTGAAGAACTCACCAAATGTTACCACAGGGAGACCTACATTCCAGTTAGTAAACAAGGAATGTATTCATTAAAAGTTGTTGCTAACAAAAGATTTAAATAGCAGTTCAAGACAATAATGGGAGCCTATCTCAGAGGGGTCCTCCTTTAATGGCTAAATGAGCTGTACAAACAGTAATTATTCCTGCACTCAGTTCGAGGAACGCTGTCTTTAGCCTAGGGTAGGCAGAGCATGGCTTGTTCTCACAGAGCTTGGCTTGTGAGTGGCTCTGACGCTTTTTTGGTTTCCCTGGTGAGTTCTACTCACTCTACAAAAACTGCATAAATGTCAGCTCCTCTTCCTAGAGTTCCTGAATTTCTATCCTCAGGGACCCCTCTACATGCCTGCCTACCTCTAGATGACATGCTTTACACATTGAAAGCTCTTTATGTGTGTGTGTTGTTCTGTTTACATACTCCTTCCCACAGCCCTTCCTGGTGGATGCTGTTCTCCTGTTTTGTTGTCCCCTGGGCTTTGGGGGTGGGGTGGACACAGAGGCTCATTCTGTAGACTAGGTGTTCCTGGAGCTTAGAATGTAGCCCAGGGTTGCCTCAAAAGCTCTGCCATTCTCTCACCTCAGCCTTTCCAGGCATGAACTGCGATACATAGCTTTTCTTCTTTTGATTTTCTTTGTTTTTTTGGAGGTTTTTTTGGTTGTTGTGTTTCACTTTGTTTTGTTTCCAATAGACTCTTGCTGTGCAGCCTTGAATGACTTGAAACTCACTATGTAGGGCCCTTAAGCCTTGAACTTTCAGTGATCTTACTCCTCTACCTCTTGAGTGCTAGGATTTGAGATGTGTGCCAGCACACATATCCAAAGTATTAGCTTTGAGGGTTTTTGTTGTTATATATTTATAGACAGACAAGTATATATAGCCAAAACAGACTTCAGACTTCCTGTGTAGCCAAAGATCTCTGATCTTTTTGCCTCTATCTCACAAGGGCTGGGAATACAGAATATACCATCATACTAAGATTGCTCCGAGGTCCTTAAGATCACAGGTGTGTTCTATACATCTTAAGTACCTACTTAGCACGTAATGAGTGACTAATGTATAAATAAAATTAACTGGACATTTGTATGTACTCACACAATCATTAGAATTCATATGGCAATCACATCTTGTTATGGAGTAGGTTTTATCCCCTCCTTAACCAAATTTGGATCTGAAATCCCATACCCCCAATATGCCTTTTGGGAAGTAAGACCTATGAGGAGGTAGTCAGGGCTTAAGATTAAAGGTTAAAATCCTATGTGATTGCTGCCCATATAAAAGAAGGCAGAGACATGAACTGTTCATAGCCACCTGGATCCTCTTCCCCCAGGAGACAACTTTGCTGCCATGTAATCTAATCTAGCTTCTAAAGGTTATGGCTAGGGCTACTCTGCTTGTGAGAAGTCGGAATGCTGCTCCAGAGTCATTTCTGTTGAGTCAGTGCCATCTGCCTGGACTCTCCTTTGTGTTCCTTCACTCCTGCAGTCTCCCCAGCATCCTGTGAGGTTCCCGTTTCATAGCAAAGACAGTGGAGACAAATATCATCGTGCCCAAGATTGCACGATGATCATAGAGTTGCTCATGTAAAAGGACCACATTTACTGTCTTACCTATTCCTGTCATATAGCATTTGCCCCCTGAGCAGAAAGCTGCTCTTCATTCATCTATTTCTTCCTGGCAAATGAAAAAGCTCTAAGATCCTGAGATCTTTTATTCTGCAAGGCCTAGCTTAAGAATTCCATCTGCAAGGCAGTGCAAGCTAGCTGCAGGTAACGTCTATAGCATAGAATTTTATAGGGGTAATGAGTGCTTGTTAAATGGTAGTGTTTCCCCAACTGGCCTCAGTGCTCTAAGATAATTAATAATTAATAAGAAGAATAACAACAAGAGGAGGAGGAGGGAGAAGAGAGTAAATATGAGGTTGGGTGGTGGGTAGGGAGGTTCCAGAGTGTCTAAGGAGTAGGGGAGCGATGCAAATATCATCCAGATACATTGTATGAAACTGTCAAGTGATTAATAAGCATTATTGTTTTAAAGTTAGTTTGGGGTTTGTGAGGTGGTAGGTATAAACACTTGATGCCAAGGCTGAAAACTGTGGTTCATTTCTGGAGGAAGGAGAAAACCAGCTCCCACAGGTTACCTGTCCTCCACATGTCCACATGTGCTTCCTGGACACACTAAAGAAGTAAATGAGAAGAAAAAGTTAGCGGTGGCTAAGAAGAAACTAAAGTCACTCTACTTTAAAAACATAAAACAATGTTCACTTAGTCAAAATATACCAAATACTTTTCATTTAGGATTTTATGATCTGAATGTTATTTTATAGGTAATAAAAGACTTAATATAATATTATTATATTAATTGTCTAGTCCTAAGAAAATTGTGTCAGCCTCCTACTTCTGTTGAAATAAAAACAAAACCCTCTTATTTATTATCTTAAACTATAAATTGCACCTTGTTACTTCCGTTCAGAGTCTGAGGAGCATGGTTGTAAATTGAGTGTGCTGTCATTCTGATCTTTATTTTAAGGACACTTGATTCCTAGCAGTAGTGTGTGCTCTTAGCACTTAGAAGGAAGTCACCCTGGAAATAGCAGTCTACCCAGATCAGAAGCAAAACTACTCAAGCTGCTGAGTGTAAGTGCCCTAGTCACCCCGTAGTCACACTGCTCCTCCGTCCTGGAGGAGACCCTGGCTCTGTACTGGCTGCACAGATCAGCTCCTAGGCTGCTCCTGGGGTTTTTAGTGAATGGATACAGCTTTGAGATTGGAAGTCAAAATGAGTCATACAGAGGACAGGTGGTAGAATGCACGCCTGCTGCAGTGACCCAAGGACCCCACCACACACACACACACACACACACACACACACACCCTTTGTAGAATAATTTGCAGCTGTTTAATGCAGCATTTTAGAGTAGCTACTTTCTGCAATCTACAAATACTGGTTGGATGCCTGCTGTGGTAGTGTTGTGCAGTACAACAGAAGTGCCAGTGAGCCTTGAACTTAGAGTAGCATAGGTGGCAGGAAAAGTAAGTGTGTTTGACCTCTCCAGGTCTGTCCCAGTACATGCCAAAGCCAGGTGGTATCATAGAGTATCTACTTAGAGAAGCACACTACCACAGAGTCACACCTTAGCCAGTTCTTCTGGGTCTCTGTTTCCAATAAAGAGCAGGTGCTGGACTGTTTCCCAGAGTTGGAAATCCAGAGGACAAGTATCAGAAAGGGTCAAAGGTGTAGTCACTAGCTCGTGTCAAAGCCTAAATAATAGTCTTTGTGTGTGTATGTTGTGGGGGGAGAGAAAGAATAACATGCAAGTATGCATGTGGACAGCAGAGGAGGATGTCAGATGTTCTGCTCTGTCACTCTCGGCCTGAGTTCCCTGAACCTAGAGCTGGGGTGGCAGTCTGCAGGCCCATCCTCCACACTCTGGCCCAGTCCCTCCCGCTGGACTACCAGCATGTGTGCTCAGCTCCTCAGGTCTCATGCTTCCACAGCGAGCACCTTTGTACACTGTCCATCTCCTCAGCTCCCAAAACAGTTTTTAAAATGAGATTTAACATTACCCTGGTGAGTGTGTGATAGGACATTTCTGCCCCTCTGCTCCCCTTCTCCCCCACCCTGCCTTTGTTTCTTGTTGCTACCCCAACCTCAGCAAAGCCTCTTTACTAGGACAGAAACAAGAGTCAAGGAAACAAAGCCAACAATGAGTTAGTATACATTTAGGGATTTTTATTCTCTTACTGTAATGTTTTAAACCCTCAAAACAATGTAACTTCAAAAGCCACGAGTGTGTATATCTGTATACTAATACTTATATTGCCATAATGAGCAAAACTCTTTAGCTTCTTTTTCTCTCACTACACTAATACTTAGAGACATATTAAAATGCTTTCTTAATAAACTGCAACAGTTCTTTTTTTTTTTTTTTTTAATGTTCAGAGTTACATAGGATTCTAGAGACCATTTTTACCATGAAAGAGTGTTCTTGGGCATGTAGTATGGCTCATCCCATGACTTACATGGTAGAAAAGAACTCACTCCTAAAAGATAACCTCTGACCTCCGCATATCTACATACACACAGGCAGAAAATAAATATAACAGAAAATTTAAGTGTCCTCAAGGATGTTTTAAGGATGAGACAATCGAGAGACAATGTATGCTAGAAAGTGCTGGTTCTGGAGCGCTGTGAAGTGGCTTCCAAAGCCTCATTTCATACAGGCATGAAAACACAGCCTCACTGAAGTAAACCTTAGGTCCAAGCAAATAGGAATCAACCTTTTGTTTAGAGGAACATAAATATCAATTCAGTTTTCATAAAAACAATTTTGTACCTTGAATGTTATATTTAAAACATTTATTCTCATGCTGACCTTTATAAACTACATGCACTTGTTAGGAAAATTAAAGCATGAATTAAGTAGGACTCCACCATGAGACATTTAGAATTCAGCTATAACACTCAGTGACTGTCTACGATATGAACCAGTGCCCCTAACAGAGTCAAGGGATCCAGGCCCCTTGGGGGAGCTTTTCTCAGTATGCATCAACTCCTATCTATGGTTTTGATGGAGCCAGTCTCATCTGAACCCCAGTCATCAGTGCTTGTTTGCTCATTAGTCTGTTGGTTGTTTGGTTCCTATCCAAGGCTGGCTGTGTGTCTAGACTAGTCTCAGACTCTGGATCTCACATGTACCACCATGTCCAGGTGATGGTTTTTAAATAAGAGAAAGAATTGTAAATCCCCCAAGGTGGCTGTGCTTCCGGACTCTGGCTCCTGTGCAGCCAAAGCCTGTCCCTGAGCTTCAGAATAATCAGGACGGTTCTCTCTGTCCATCAGCCCTACAGTCTTGAACTTGGAGAAGCCTTCCCGCACCTTTTGATCTCTGTCAGGTAATAGTTCTTAGGCTACTACTGTACTTGACCATTGGTGCCATGGTCTAGTAGCTTTAGTAAGTTATCTTTGCAGTTGTTCAGACCTTCACTTTATTTTTTAATTTAAAAGCTTTAAAGTATATTATGCTTTGCATAGCAGTATTAATGCAATGAATTGTTTTGTTTCGTTCTTGCTTTTCAAGACATAGTTTCTCTATGTAGTCGTGGCTGTCCTAGAATCCACTCTGTAGACCAGGCTGGCCTTGAACTCACAGAGATCACTTGCCTCTGCCTCCAGAGTGATGGGTCTGGGGCATGCAGCACCACTGCCTGGTGTTTTTCAGTGAGTGTTGTAGTAGCTACTTGTGCTGGAGTATGTGTGATATAATGTACATTTGTCATACTTTACAATGCTTTAAGCCTTATAGCATCCTTTCCTGGTGTGTGTAATATCTGTACTTACCAATTAACAG
Organism: Sigmodon hispidus; assembly: GCA_004025045.1. Taxonomy (NCBI): domain Eukaryota; kingdom Metazoa; phylum Chordata; class Mammalia; order Rodentia; family Cricetidae; genus Sigmodon; species Sigmodon hispidus. Next base: position 137,059 of record PVIH01001947.1, read on the forward strand.
TAAAGAAAGGTGACAGGCTAACTTCTGTTTTTTACTAACAAAGCTGTCTCTGCCAATATGAATCTTTTCTTCTCTCATAGGATGAAAATTTGCCTAGATGCCAAATTTGATCCCAAGTTTAGTTATTTGCATTTTTGGAACCATGAATCTTTTGTTTCATTTAGATATTTTAAAAATGTCCGTCATGTGTATATTTTTATATTTTGATCAGTAATAAATTTTTAGGTTTTTTTCCTTGAAATAAAAATAGACTTTCTGTGATTTGTTAGGTCATAAGACTTTTCTTTATTTCTTGGTATATCTTATTTAGTAACTGAAGAAAGCATTCTGGCTTTTTCGAGGTCATATAATAATTCACAATTCAAAGAAAAAGTAATGCCTAAATCAGAATCAGAACTATTTGGTATGACCCAAGATATTAGACAGACATGGTTTAAAAGACCTTGATTTTAGGAAAAAACAAGATCATACATTCTTGTTAGGATTGCAGAAAAGTAAGGACTTTTTCCAAGTAGATACAGCTTTAAAAGATACTACTGCATGAAAGTACAAGAAAGTATAACTCCAGAAGATCTTGGGTCTTTTATTACTGCTTTCCTAATAAGAATATTAAAGATCAAAAAGTGCATCTAAAGAACAATGTACTACATTCTCTTGGACATGACCACGTTCTCATACATGCACAGATGTAAACAGACATGGCCACACCCCCTCCCCATATGTACTCACATACACAAATATGCTTACACACATAAACACACATGAACACACACATTCATCTGCATGCACATAAATTCACAAATGCGTTCTCACACACATGTACAGACATGGTCACATTTCTACATGTTCACTCAGTATATTGGTTACTTTCCTGTTGCTGTGTAAGATGCTGTAACTAGAAGCAGCTTAGAGGAGAATGGAGTTTATATTAGCTTACAGTTCCACAGAGGACACAGCCCATTATGGCAGAGAAAGCATAGCAACAGGAACATGAGTCCAGCCTGGCAGTCAGGAAGCATTCCATCCACTTACCACGTATAGGAGGGAGAGAGTGCATACACTAGCTTCCAGTTTTACATAGAGATCAGTATGACTGATAATTTAAAAGAATTGTTATTAACTCAACCATTAAAACATTTTTGTTTTTTTTCTTGGGGCAAAAAAAGGAAATTTTACTCTGGTAGTTTTATAACCTTAAGGAATTGTGAGAACATGACAAAAATTCTGAAAGATTTTGACTTGCTAAGCTGAAAACTCACATGTTAGTGATTTCAAAATAGCTATTTTTAAAGCCTCCGAGATATGATTGCAGAGATAGCTAACTGGACTAGCGAAGTCAGAACTCCTCACAGTATTGTCTCTGGAGACTGGAGTTTCACGCCTTGTGTCTGACAGCTTTGTATCATCTAATATATTTATATCAAAGAACTAGTCAGAGGGACCCTCTGTTTCAAGCCCACAATAGCCATCAGTAGCAGGCAATAGCCTGGTAATGGATGTCCAAACCTCTCCAAAGGAAAGCATTAAACCATGTTCTTAATGCAGACCTGCAGAATGAGGTCTAGTTGTCCCTTTTTTCCACAGACACACAAGCTCACTTAGGACAGGGCAGATGAACCCAAATCTGTTTAGAATGGCCTTCAGAGGTCAGTCTAAGATCTAAAGAAAGTACAAAAGAGGCCATTTCATTGTGAGTGCTTTTACTGAAGTCACCCTGTTTGTTTGCCTGTAAGTCAGTGTTCCTGCTTTAATACAAAATAGAAATTTTTGTCAAACTAGTATCTGGAGCCTTTTTTTCTTAATTAAAAAAAAAAAGCAACGTAGTGTTTTAATGATTTATTATTTGTTTACATGAGGAAGTAACTTTGTTTCTAATGAGAACAGATGGGGTGAATGGCGGTAGCCCAAGCCATGATATGGGATTTTTAACTTCCATCTGATTGTGTTTGGAGGAGAAGAGTCTGTAAGACAGGATAGGGTCATGTAGTGCTGTAAGGCTGCAGCCACTTTCAGTGCATTTCATTCCTTTTTTATGTGTGTGTGTCGGGGGGGAGTGTTTGAGACAAGTTCTGTGTAAGTCTGGTCATCAACTCTTGATCCTAAGTGCTGGGTTACAGGCACACTCTACTGCCAGGCTTTATTATATATCTTGAATAAACAAAAAGGCAATTCTAAATTTCCTGGTAATTTTGGAACTTCTGAGCGTTTTGTTATAAATGTTTGTTCATCTGTGGCTCCACCCAGCCCTTAAGATGTTGTCATCTCCCTGTCCTTTCCCTGGTTTATTGTGTTGATTATCTTCTTCCTGCTGCTTAATTTGTGATGACACTGATGTAGGTCTAATTCCTAAGTGTCCAGCGATAGTAAAAATGTCTTGGTTTTGGTATGGCCTTTGTCTTATTCGCATTTGAAAATGAAGCTGTAGGTTAACTCCGCCATTTATAAACTGAGCAGTGGCCCCAACAGCCTGATAGTGAAATGTTGAAGTACCTGAGATTTGTTTTAACTTTATTTTTCAGTGATCAAATTTATGTCCTCATGCCTGAAGATAATAAAATCTCAATTTAGCAAGAAGATGAGAGATAGATTTGAGTCTATAAAATCATAAGGGAACTAGTAGAAGATAAATCTACAAGTGGTACAGCTAATTTGAAAGAATACTAAATAAAAGTTTCTTAGGAAAACAAATAATGGAGCTATGGAACAAATGCCCCACCCCACAGGAATTTCTGTGCTCTGATACCCAGGCAGATTCACAGAAGTCTTAGCTCTGTCCCCATCAAGACTTAAGCAGCAGGGTGGTTGGAGGTTAGAAAAGCTGCGCTGGCCCAGCCCGCCAGTCTTCTCAAGGCACAGGTGCAAAGCTCCCAGAGTAGATTAGCCACTGTGCCCGTTCCTTGACTGGTTTCTGCTCTGTTGTGGAAGCTGTTGGGGATGCGAGCTGTTCAATGTGTGCTCCCTCGGGGTAACTTGTTTTTGTTCATTGTTATGTAGCTTCATCCTCAAACTCCAACATTCATGTTGAAAGAAATTTTTTCTTTTTTGAGAATATAATATATACATACAAAGTATTTGGATTATATTCATTACTCTTCCCTAATTCTTCCCAGGCTTACCCCAACACACACACACACACCCCTCTTCCCAACTTCATGTCCTCTTTTTCTGTTTGCTTTATAAGCCACCAAATCTAATTTTTGTTGTCCATATATTTATGGATATAAGGCCATGGTGGAATGATGCCACTTCTCCCGAGTTATAAACAATGAACACCTAGTGTCACACAAAGGAACACACAAACAGAGCAAAGGTAGTTCTTTTTGCAGAAAGGATACAGAATGGCTCGCTCTTTACCTCTGACATCTTGTCCCTCCAGTGGGAGGTTGGCTTTAGTCTAATGTCCTTGGCTAATTGGAACAAAGGGGAAAAGTAAGTTCAGGAAATCAGAGTCCTTGTCATGCTAACTACCTTTAATATTAAACAATACAAACCCTCACAAATTTCTCACAGCTCCCCTCTTTATCACACCCCATAATTCTGTCCCCACTCCATGCTGGAATTGGACTGGCTTGGGCTTGTGAGGGTAGCCACAGCAGCTGTGAATCCATGATTCTGTGGCACTGTCACACCCCAAAGACACTGTTCCACTCCTGTCCTTCCCAACCTCTTAACTCTTACAGTCAGTCTGTCCTTCTACCAAAATGGTCCCTGAGCTTTGGCAAGAAGTGATAGTGATAGCGATAGCCCTTTTGTGGCTGAGCATTCCAAATTGATTTACTTTCCCTGTTGAAGTCTGTGGGCATACAGACATGAATTTAGAGGACAGAGTGATATCTCTTTAGTAAAATCATAGCAGGAGTTTCCACCCTGAGGCTGATAAGCTTCCCAAGCATGGTTTCTTGATCAGATGTACATTACTGGGTATATGTTTCCTCCTCTGCAGTATGTCCTCAATCCAACCAGAAATTGGTTGGCTAATGCCCTAACATTGTTATATTTTAAGAGGGAAGTGTTTATACCATTAACATGAATAATACTTAAAGCTAAGCAAATTGGGCCGGAGAGATGGCTCAGAGGTTAAGGATACTGGCTGATCTTCAGGAGGTCCTGAGTTCAATTCCCAGCAATCACATGGTGGCTCACAACCATCTATAATGAGATCTTGTGCCCTCTTCTGGAGTGCAAGCAGAACACTGTATATGTAATAAATCTTTAAAAAAAAAAAAAAGCTAAGCAAATTATTGAATCCTTAAATATTTTTCTTTATTAATATAGCTATAAACTGGGCAATTGCACCTGGACTCATAGTCTTTGATTCAGTAAAGAGTCAGGAGGAGGAAGTGGTGGTAGTGGTGATGATGGGCCATTATAAGGACTTGGTACATGAGTTAACAGTTTGTGTTCACAAGAACTCTGGGAGACAGGTCTAATTATCATCCTTGTGTTATAGTGAGGGAGTGGGAACCAAATGGAACACCAACTCGGGTTGCACAGGAGCGCTAGAGCTAGCCACCAGCCCCTTGTCCTGCAGGCTTTATATCATGGATTATCGTGCTCAGGTCAAAGGCACTGGATAAAGCACATACAGTCTGGGAATGATTTCCTGGCATATTCATTTTAAATGTCATTATGTGGAACAATGGAAAGCTTAAATAAGACAGCTAAGTAGTCTAAGTGACTATCTAAAACCATAGCACTGAAGGCTCACCTCTGGTTACATTGGAGTTCTCAGAAATACATTATTAGTGGACTTCTTTCTCTTGATAAAGTATTCTAAAGCTTAAGGTTCTCTGCTCTTCAAATAGCTTTGGATTCTGGTGATTATGTGAATCTGTTCATGCCCTGGGATTCCCAGAATTGTCGGAGTGCCTTGGAGAGGCTGCTAAGCTCTGAGGGCTTTGAAGACTCCTTTGGCTTCACTTGTCCATTACACAGGCTGTACAGCTTACAGAAGATTCCCAAGTACACTTGAAGGGTCTTCTTGGTTGAGTAAAGTTGTGTCTGCTGCTCTTTCTTTACAAGTCCTTTGGGTTTGTGGAGGATGTTCTGTCCTGCACTTGATCATACATAACAAAGATTTCTCAGGGTGAGTGTCAAAAATCACCATGGAACTTTGCCAAGTCCCACTTCAAATTTGCCAGCTCTTTCTCAGATTTTGTCTGTGATTTTGCATGTTCAGGAAGCCCCAGTGCTTCCAAAACATTGGAATTGATGTGTGAAGAGCACCATTTAAGAGACGGATGGACATCTAGACTTTGTTGACTCCCCATGAGTGTCTTTACCCTCTTTGAGGAGTGGATGTATGCAAGGTGGGGGAGTTGGGGGGGTTGAGGAGTGAGTGGTATGGGGGTGGGGGGAAGAGGGACAGAGAGACAGGCAGACAGACAGAGAAAGACTAACTGACTGATTACTGACTACTGACCTACTGACTTTGGGAAGTAGAAGCATTCCTTAGGCATTGTAGGGCCACCTGACGAAATTCAACCCCTTCTCTTTAAGGAGTCTATAGCTGACAGGGAACATAACATCCATATAGAAATAACTAGAACACAAAGTCAAAATAAAAAAGTTTCTTAATTGTAGAAACACCTACTTCCAGAAAGCGGAAGCCAGGGAGATCTTAGAGGTTTTTGTGTTTTGTTGAATGCATGAACTATATTTTTATATAATTTTCCTTTAATGCTTGTGTCATTAGCACTCTCAGACTTTATTTTCTGAGACAAGGGCTTGTGTAGTGCAGACTGATCTTAAATCTGTGATCCACTGCCTCTGCCTCTGCCTCCCCAGTCCTAGGCTTATGGCAGTGCACCACCTCACTTGCTCATCATCACATGACTATCATTCAGCATACATAAAGGGTGCCAGTGCTTCTCTTTCCTTCACTGGCCCACTGGCATAATTTATAGAATTTACATAATTTATTAAGACAAAACCACAATTGCTCATATTTTTAAAGCCTACTACATTTAGCTCTCTGGGAGCTCCTGTGAGAATTTTCTGCTGGGCATTGTCAACTTCCATGGCATTGAACCACATACATAGAGACCTGAATCTGGGCCTCTTCTTGTTCAGCTGTCTCCTCAGTGTTGGTGTGGCCAGAGCTTTCTTCTCAGACATGTGTGACACACTCAGATTTTTCTGCTAAAAACAAAAATCACTGTTCCTACTACTATCGTGCTTAGTTTATGGCTCACCAGTGAGTGATACCCTTAAAAATAAGTAAAGAGGATGAATGGGAAAGGAAAAAACTATATCATTCATCCATTCGCTCACTCTGTGTTCCATACGTAGTATGGGAAGCCAAGTCTAGGAAGATGGAGTAAGTGTACTGCCAAATTCAAGGAAACAGATACTAGGTCTTCAAGTGGTATGTGGATTTGTTGACTATGGTTAAATACTTTTCTTTGAGACAGGCATTGAACTTGCTTTGTAGCTGAGGATTGCCTTGAACCACTGAGGCCTCCCCCACCTCTACCTCCCAGGTGCTAGAATTAATAAGTGTGTACCTCCATGCTCAGTCTATCAGTATTAAGAATCAAAACTCAGAGCTTTGTGCATGCCTGGTGAGCACTCTGCCAACTGAGCTACATTTTGAGGCCCCAAGAGTTGAATCCTTGCTGCACTGATTTTGGAGGAATATAGAGAAAATGCAACACAGATCTATCTGATCTGGGATAGATAGCATGTGTCTCCTGATGAGTCAGGTATTTTCACAAAAACCATCTGTACCAGTACATGGGAAGGAAGAGGACTAACATGTTTTTTTGTGCTGAGTTTTTAGTTTTTGTTTGGTTGGTTAGTTTGATTTTTTTTTCTCTTCTCCCTGCCCTTTTTTTGCTTTTGTTTCTTTGAGACAGGGTCTCTCTCTGTAGATTTGGCTGGTCTGGAAATCACTGTGTAGGTCTGGCTGGCCTAAAACTCACAGCTGCCTCACCTGAGGGCCAGGATTAAAGACATGGGCTTTGTTACACCTGGCTTGGTTTAGTTTCTTGAGGCAAGTTTTCACTATGTAGACTTGGCCGGCCTAGAACTTGTTATGTAGAACAGACTGGCCTCAAACTCATAGAGTTCCACCTTTCTCAGTCTCCCGAGTGCTGGGATTAAAACCATGTAGCACCATATGCAGCCTTTGTGCTGATGCATATTATACTTTACCATATTATATCATGTCATCCAGTTCAAGCTTCAGCAAACCTTCAAAATAATTGCAACCACTGTGAGTCAGAGAAAGCAGCTTACCCAAGATCTTACTCAGCAGAGCTCAGATCTGCACCCATGACTGTGACTGCAGAGCCCTCTCTTTAATGAGAATTCTAACAATGGTCTTTGTTCTGAGAGGGAAATAAGAATGAGATACATTTGTGTGTTCCACCTGGATACTAAAGAGTCAGTATGGGTTAAAAAACAAAGCGGGGAGGCAAGCAGTGCTAACGACCCATAAGGTGTGGTGCACCTGAGACCCAAGCTCCAGAAGATCATGGGAGTCTTCATGTCTAGACAAGATGACACCTGAAAAGTATGTGTAAACAAATACATAAACAAACAAACAAAACTAAGTAACTAGTTGGATGTTGTAGGAAAGAGGCAAAGAGGGGTCCATAGGAACAAAAGATGGTTGAGCAAATAAATCACTCAAACTAATGGAGTTGTGCAAGGGGAATTCTGAGTGCTTGTGAGAAAACTCCAAGAAAACAAGACAAGAGTCTTGGGACCTTTTTCTAATAGAAAAAGAAAAAAATAATAGTCAAGCAAAAAAGGCAAATGACTATTGGTTTTTATTTGATGACATAACATAGTTTAATTTGTTATTATATATGATACTTGGTTTAACTTTTTTTTTCTAGCTCACTAGTGTTTTTAATTGGCAAAAATTAAATGGTTGTTTGTTTGGTTGATTGGTTGGTTTTCTTTTTTTCAATGTGATATTTTGTTCTTGCCAGTTGTTTGCTTTTTGACTAAGAGTCTCCTTTTTCAGCCTAAGCTGATCTGGAACTCACAATGTAGCCCATACTGGTTTTGAACTCTGAGTACTCCTGAGTACTGACATGCAGGCATTTGCTGCTGCACTTTACAGTGTGGAGTAATTTCATACGGAGTGACTGAACCGGCTCATTCATACATGCTCATAGACTTACATACTCTCAGCTGCTCTCATGCACATAAAACATAATGGTTGTGTTCGCTGTGCTCTTTTGAACTTACTCCTGCTGTGTGACCGCAGCTTTGTTCTTTGACTAGCAGCTTCCCAAACCCCACAGACACCAGGCCTCTGGCAACGACCATTCTCCTTGCCACTCCAGTTCAGCCTTTTCTGGTTTGCATGTAAATGAGATTATACAGCACCTTCTTGCCTGGCTTATTGCATGTCACATGATATCTTTCAGGTTTGTCCAGCTATTTCTATGTTTTAGTACTGTACAGTCTGTCCCAGATGTCAAGTACTTTGTACTTGGAATGTTATCCATGTCGCTTTTGTAAAATTTTACTTTATTTAAAACATTTAATTTTAGGAGGAAAATATTATCTGAGTTTTTCCTCCTTAATACTTTGGTTTTAAAGTAAATGATAGCTTTAAGAGTTGACTTGTTTGAATTGAGTACTTTTTATTATAATATAAAATATTGAAATAGCAGAGTGTAGTGGTGCACACCTGTAATCTCAGCACTTGGAAGTGAGGGCAAGAGCATCAGGACCAACCTTGACTGCATGATGCCCTGTCTCAGGAAAGCAATGAATGAATAAATAGGCAGAGAGCTGGGAAGATGACTCAGTGAGAAGGTGTCTGCGTCATGAAAGCCTAGCACTGCATGGGAGGGGAGCTGGAGCCCTGAAACTCATTCAGTAATGACCCTGTCTCAAAAAGTAGGGTGGAGAATAACCAAGAAAAGACACCGACACTGTGCACACACATACATGTGTGTGTATACCTGCACACATGCATGCTTATTGTTAATCCGACCACTGACCTAAACCATACTCAAATTAAAGCAAATAATTAGTTAACGTGAGCTTTTTAAGAATTGAATTTGTGTGCACAGCTATCCCCTCCTAAAGGCAAAGGTCAAGAGATCAGCACTGAATATGGATGAGATAAGGGTTTTTATAGTTCAGGAGTAGGGGTTTCCAAATAGGGGATTTGGCAGGCAAATAGGTGGAGTTACAGAAGCAGAACATAACAAGGAGGTCGTAACAACCTCCTGAAGCAAAGATGGGGTTGCAAGGTGCTCATAACAAGCTGCTCATAATAAGGTGCTCAATATAACCTTTGGAACCAAAGGCATGGTAGCTGTTTCCTGGAACAGGTGGTATAGAACCACTTGTGGATAAGGTTACAGGTGTGGCATAACCCAGTCTTTAAGAAATAGATTTAATCATAAACAAAATGAATCTTGTTTGTCTTTACTATAAGATGGCTTTCACACCTCAAATGGAGGTAGTCTAATTTATGCATATATCCATATGAACATGCCCATACACACCACACATTCATATACATGCTAAATAAATAAGGAAAGTAAAATCTTTAAAGGCAACTTTAACTTGAAAATTCTGACACAACTGAACATCAAATAAAGCTGTTTCTCACACACTGGTGTGAACTTTCAAAGCTTGAGCCAATGAAAATTAAAATCTGCATCTCATTTTTAGTCAGTCCCATGTATGACCGGTGGAATTAATGGGATATTTTTCTTATTATTTAGGAAGTACCAGAGAGGCACCAGGGTACGGCTGCGGCTCTTGGATCTTGAGCTAACATCTAGGTTCCTGGGTGCAACCACAGATACAACTCTCCTGGAGGCCGATGCAGTTCTCCTCGGGCTCCAAGACAGCAGAGACTCAAAATCAACAGGAACAGCTCACCAGTGAATGAACTCTGTTTGCTTCAGTCACAACAGGCTCTGTCTGAGCCTCGGTAACTGTCAAGAATGGATTAGAAAACTGTGAATAACGATTGGATAAGGTTGTAATAAATGAAAACTCATCATGGCTCTTTCCTGTTAGTTATTTTCAGCAACACTCCCTTTTTCCTGCCCATTTTTGTTGAATTGGGTTAACATAAACAAGCAATCCTGAGATTCTCCAATTTACTTAGTGCTTTGGGTACTGTCTGGACAGATGGGGTGATTCTAACCAACAGTAAAAATACAGTGGCTTGTCTTGGTGTGGGAAGTGAACAATAAATAGAAAAATGTATTGTGTGTTAGTGGTTCATGCTCAGGAGAATAACAAAGCAAGGATAGGCTATAGGTTCCACACATAGGTTGAAATCATGGTCAGCACTAGGTCACAGGAACAGTCGCTCAGGAGGGACTTACAGGGGTCTGTGGGACAGCATATTCCCGCAGAGGTGATGGTTAAAGCCCCAGAGACAGGACTGGGCCTGTCCAGTTCAGAGCAGGAAGAAGCAATCATGGCTGAGTGTAAGAAGGTATGCAGAGAAGCAAGGGAGAGCACCTGAGTCCTTCAGCTTTTGTTTGCTGTGATGAAGGCTGGCTGGAAGATTCTTGGAAGAGGAAGGAGTACGTCTGCCTGTTCTTTTGGCTGGACCCCTTGAGTATATTGGCCGAGTAGCCTAAAAATGAACAAGAGTTGCCATGTGAGACCTGTCAGTAGCCATCTAGGTAAGAGACCAGGGAGGATTATAGGGGCAGATGAAGAGAAACATTGGAATCTGGGCATATATGAAAGACAGAGCCAACAAGGCTCCCAGTGGGTTTGTGTTATGAGAAAAGGAGTAGAGGTCACATCCAGAGAAGCCTTTTGCAGTTAGGAATCCTCCCTGAACTGAGCTGGGGAGGAGCAGGCTTGAGAAGACAGTCCAGAACTCAGTTCGGAACATGTTGAGATACTTATTGGACATTTAAGTTGGTGGCAGTTAATAGTGGATCTAGAGCTTAAAGATCAAAGATTAAAACTTGGAAGCTACAGATATTTTATCCTGGAAGAAGGAAGAGGAGGAGGAGGGTGGACCAAGGAAGCACTTTAATCCCAGCATTCAGAAGACAGAGGCAGGGGATACAGGCTAGCCTGGTCTACACAGCAAGTTCCAAGACAACCTTGTCTCGATAGATAGATAGATAGATAGATAGATAGATAGATAGATAGATAGATAGATAGATAGATAATGGGGTTGTATGCATTTTCTTTGGCAGTTTTGTGTGTTATAGAATCCAAAAGTCCTAAAGTCCAGGGGTGTAATTCAGTATAGAGCACTTGTCTTGTGTGTATAAGGCCCTAAGTTTTATACTCAGTGCTACAAGAAAACAAAATGTCTTGTCTGAAGTGCACTCGGGGCCAGGCTGATTGGTCAGATGGGCCTGAACAGTTTCACAAAGGTGTCATTTCACTGGGGAGCCAGATGGGTGGGGTGGTCTGAAACTAGTGCATTTGTCAGGGTGTCATACAGCCTCTAACAAGGTAAAATTAGACAAGGTTATCTCCATGATGGAGATAACCACATAGCTTCACACCTTCCTGGGTGGTTGTGAAGGTGGGAATGCCATTTCACTGTGAAGGAGAGGGTAACAATACTTCACATCTTACTAGACACCTCTAGTAAGACACAGATTCGAGACAGGGCCACTGTAAAGAATGGACTATATATACCTCTAGGTGTGGACATGCCCTTATCTCCTCCCTTAGGGGTCAATCCAGTGGGGCAGTCCTGGGACATGACTGGATGGTCACCTCTAGCGGCTTTCATTATAAGATGATGTACCACTGGTATGGTCCTTGTGTTGTTGGCTGGGTCAGCTTGCCTTCCGGAGGCCCAACTCACAAAGGCCAAATTACGCCTTTTTCTTTCGGATGCTGGCCAGAGCTGAAGTATGCTCTTACCTCCTTAACTGGGCTTCCTTGCTTTTTCAGAAGCTCTCCTCTAGGCTGTCTGCTCCCGTGACTGACCTCCATCCCCCTTATCTTAAGCAGCCACGTGGCTTTTATTCTCTTCTTTCCATGAGAGACTCACAGCTTCCCTGTCCTGGGATTTTCCTTTCATACTAATAATAAATTATTGTTTTCAAGCGTCCACTTGTGTACATTGTCTTTTTAAATGAAACTTAAGAACCCCCAAAGAGGACCCCAATTTGCCAGCCATCACTGATGGCTGTGCTGAGACTCCTCAAGATTGCTAGTGACTCTTCTTCACTGCCTTTTAATTCTGTAGTTGGCAGAGCAAACACCCCATTCTTGCATGCCCTGTTGGCAGTATCTCCATCTTTAGAAACTTCATACCCTTTAGACATCCTTCTAAACTCAAATACAGACTTCAGGTCTCCCTCTCCTCTCCTTCCTGCTTCCTTAAATACTTTCAACAATCTTTGAAATTCCCACCTATTGCTCTGCTTTTCCCTCATCGCTCTCTTCATGTGACCACTGCTCTCTCTCCAGTGGGCCCTTGTATTGCATTCCTGAACAGCTCACCACTGCAGGAAAAGCAAGGATGGAATGTGCAGAGAGGAAAAGCAAATGCATGTTCCCGAGAGCACTAAAACAGGAGCACTGTGCTCCAGGGACTGGAATCCAACAAGTATTGATGAAGTGGTCCTCTTACTTGTGGAGTAGATTCCAGATAAAAAGATGATACAGGTCCTGCATCAAGACTCTATGAACCTTCACCCAAAGGCTGAGTGAACAGCGCCCCCTCCCCACTTTCCGTTCACCTGGAACCTGTGAATGGGATGTCATTGGGTATAGGGATCTATTAGCTATTTTTCTTGCTGCTGTCACAAAACACTTGATCAATTTAAGGAAATGGTCACAGTGTACTGTGTGAGGAGAACGTGGCTGTGGTGGGAGATAGAGGCAGCTGCTGGTGTTGCATGCACAGTTGCATGCAGCAGAGGAAGATGCTGCTGATAGCCTCACCACATACACACACACACACACACACACACACACACACACACACACACACACACACCCCATTTTTTCTTTTAACCCAATCTGGGCCTTCAACTCAAGGGATGCTGCTGCCCACATTCAGGAAAAGGTGAATCTAACCTCAGGTAAACTTTAGAAAGACCTCTGAAGATTCATCCAAAGGTGACTCACTAAAGTGATTACAAATCCAATCAAGTTGAATATCAACATTCTTATCTAGTTTAAGAAAAAGAAAATTTCTCAATAGTAACATAATTTTATCCTTTGTTCACACTCAACAAGTTTTGTTTTGTTGGGTTTCTTTTTCCAATAAAATGTCCTGATGCATATTATCTAAAAAAAAAAAAAGAAAAGAAAAGAAAAGAAAGAAACAAGAGCCTTGTGATGGTGGCACACATCTCTAATCCCAGCTTTTGGGAGTTGAGAGCAGGTGGATCTCTGTGAGTTCGAGGCCAGCCTGGTCTACAGAGTGAGTTCCAGGACAGGCTCCAAAGCTACACGGAGAAACCCTGCCTCAAAGGAAAGAAAGGAAGGAAGAGAGGGAGGGGGAAGGAAGGAAGGAAGGAAGGAAGGAAGGAAGGAAGGAAGAAAAGAAACAGAAACAAAGTTATTGACACTGGACAGGCCATGTCCTTTACTGTTCTTAGTAGCTGTGGTGTAGACAGACCTAAAACATACTTTGAATCTGGCCTTGCTCTGTAGAAACCCTCAGACTAGAGTCAAGCCAGTGGACCCAGAGCCTGAAACTGGACCACCTCAGCTCTGCAGAGCAAAGGGTTCAGTGTGTACTGTTGTAAACCTCTGACATGTTGGCTTGGTGTTGGTTCATGAAGCAGGAAGAACCAAACTGACTGATACAGAAACTAACGCCTAGGAATAGATTAACTCTGAAATTCAATATTGAATAGGAAATGGATGTTGTTGATAAGAATTGTGTGTTGCAGTACCAGAACATTTATCCAACTGTCATCGCCAGTGGCTTGAAGAACAGAAGGTAACTAGCAGAAATTCTGTAGTAAGTTTTGAGACAGAATCTGAGATGTAAATTGTTTGGTAAGGGTGCCCCCCTTAGTCTCAGCCTCCTTAACACTTGCTCTCCAATTGTGGCATTGTTTGGGGGAGCTTTAGGTCTTGCAGCCTCACTGGAGCAAGTTCCATAGTAGAAATCATCACCTCCTTCAAGTGTCCTCTATGCTTTGAGCTTGTTCACAAGGTCAGCTCCCTGTTCTCGCTGCCATCCTTGCTGCTTGTCACCGTGGCTTGCTTCCAGCACTGTAGACTCTTCCCCTCCTGAAAGTTTAGCTTAAACTCTTCTATAAGTTACCTTGCCTGGGGTTCTAACACAGCAACGGAGAAGGAACTAACAGTGCAATCGCAAGAAGTGGATGAACTCGGGAGAAACGATTGGGCTCTAGTACCTGCATAAACTGAGCATCCAACACACATCTGTAATCCCAGCCCTAGAGGGGGTAGAAATGGTAGGTCTTGCTAGCTTCCAGCCTAGCTGGGAGAGCACAAGCCCAGGGTCAGGGAGATACCCTGCTGTTGCACAAATTCTGGTTGTAATAAATGAAACTCAGGGAAAGGCTGAAATATCAAAAAGAGGAAACACCACAGTCAAATTTCACCCAGCCATCTTTCAGCTTCCTCAGCCTCACTCCTTGTAGCTTCTACTGCCTAATCTGTCTTTCTATGCCTGTCTTAAATACCTTCTTTGCCCCGTTGTATCACTTACAGGCTAAGATTAGCGGGCGTGAGCATTAACTATTTGGTAGTTATCGTTAGCCTTGAACTCATAGGAACACAGGAAGATCTTTGTCTCTGGAGTTATGGAATTAAAGGCATGCCACCCCCACTGCCTGCATGGGAGCCTGGGATTCCCTCTGTAAACCAAACTGGCCTCAAACTCAGATCTGCTGGGATTAAAGGTGTGAGTTACCACTCTCTGATCCTCCTGGATTGACTGTGGGTGTATCTCTTCTCTAGTATTCCAGACTGGTTTTATTAGATATATGACATAACACCACACCCTGCCTCAGAAGGACATGCTGCAGGTGACAGAGGAGGACAGTATTGCTCTCTTCTGGTCTGTCAATGCACATGGACACATATACCCCTGCACACATGCTCACATGCACATATACCTACATACAGACCCATTCAGACACAAATAAATAAATGTATTTTAAATAATTTAAAATTATTATTATGGGCTGGAGAGATGGCTCAGAGGTTAAGAGCACTGACTGTTCTTCCTGAGGTCCTGAGTTCAATTCCCAGCAAACACATGGTGGCTCACAACCATCTATGATGACATCTGGTACCCTCTTCTGTATACTGTATACCTAATAATAAATCTTTAAAAAAATAAATAATTTAAGAGTATCTATAATATAACCATCGTATCTGTTGTCTAGACTTCTGGAAGGACTAAGGTTTGGCTGTCTCATAGAGTCTTTTAGATAGAAGAATTTTCAGAAATCTTTAGCCAAAGTTCCACCAAAGAAGTGTTTCTCAGCCTCATGTTCCTCATGTTGTACTGACCACAACCACAAAATTAATTTCACTGCTACTTCATAACTGCAATTTTCCTACTGTTATGAATTATGTGATAGGTGCACAGGTTGAGAACCTTTGCACTGAAGCCTGACTAAGAGCAAATTAGAGGTAGTTAGGCATCAGGAAATAAAGATTAGCTGGGCAGTGGTGGCACACACCTTGAATCCCAGCACTTGGGCGGTAAAGACAGGAGGATCTCTATTGAGTTCAAGGCCAGCCTGCTCTACAGAGCCAGTTCCAGGATAGCCAGGGCTACACAGAGAAACCCTTTCTCAAAACCACTCTCTCCCCCTCCCCCCTACCAAAAGAAAGAAAGAGAGAAAGAAAGAAGAGCTTAGCACATAGATACACAAAACAAAAAACGAGTAGGTGTGCCTTTTGTAGTTGATTGAAAACAAAGGAGCCCATTAAAGTTCTGAGACATATGGTGATGACAATGCTTCTAATATGGACTAAGAGACTGAGATGATTCAAAACCCAAAACGGCCTTAAAGATCTCAGTCTTCCCTCTAGGTTGAGGCAACCAACAAGTTGATAAGAGACTCCCCCCAGCACTTGCCTGGTGGAATTCCAGCATTGCTGTGAATGGTACTAAGAGCTACTGTGGTAGCCTTTTCAAATGGGAGCATTTATTCTAATTGCGCCTCTTTAGAGAAGTACTGTCTGGTGTTAATTATCAATTCTAAGTAATACATCTTTAAAACTTACCTGTTTAAAGTGTATTTGTTTATATTCTGATTCACTATCTGTCGCAAAGTTTCATACAAATGTCTGTGCCTTGTCTGGAGAGTTCACTAGGGGAAGCCTTCCTCCCAAGCCCCACTGTGAAACCGGCAGATTTCATTCCCTACAGACTAAGAATGAGAGCTGCTGTTTCTCCATGGCTTTTCGCTGGAGGTGCTCTTCTGTCCTTTCCTCATAACCCCATCAGCAGGGCACATTAGTTGGGAGAGGGGATGGGAACAGACAGATACTGACCGGTAGCAAAGTAGAAGTCAATGCCTTATGCAACCTAATCAACTGACAAGGTCTCCCTCTATCTTGTACTCCAACCGGTGACAGCAAATTATACTAGGAACAATGGCTGTACAAAGCCACATATTCCAGGACGTAAGGACCCTGAGGACCGCCACAGAAGCTGTGTACACCAAGCAGATAACTTTCTATTCTGATGACGGATGTTTAAATCTGGCCCTGGTGTATATCATAAGAACCAGTTTTTAGTGGGTGCCATGATTAGATGAGGCTTTAGGAGAGCTTGCAGAATAGGGCCAGATGGAAACAGCTGTTAACAAGAGGACAAGTTCATCCTGATTCTTCATTTCCCTGTGGTGGCACCCTTGTTCTAGGCTCATGGGAGGGAAGGTGAAGCTTCTTCACTATGTTGTTTCGGTAGTAGATGTAAGTTATGAACGTGAGCTTAGGAAGGAGGAAGATAAGTCCGGATTTCAGTATTAAAGGAAACCGGAGAGTTTGAAGTACATCCCATAACTTGGAAGCCCACATTAATAGAACACTGAAACATTGAAACCACAGGCTGGTTAGGCCACTGGGTTATTGGCCAGTATTGCATTTCTTATATTCATATCATTTGGGCTTTCTTTTTTTTTTTTTTTTAACTTTTATTTATTTATTATTTATTTATTTGCCTTGGTGTTTGCCTGGAACTTGAACTACAGACAGTTGTTAGCTGCCATGTGGGTGCTGGGAATCGAACCCGGGTCCTCTGGAAGAGCAGACGGTGCTCTTAACCGCTGAGCCATCTCTCCAGCCCCTCATTTGGGCTTTCTTAAAATAAATACATAATTTAGTAAAAGTCCCCAAGGGAAATAAGTAGTTTAGTTGGAAAGACTATAACTCCCCTCACCCCATGTTTCTTTTAAACTAATGACAAAGGACTTACAGATGCTCTGACCCCAAGGAGGTGGGATGAAAAAAACTGAAAGAATGTGCCTCACCGAAAGCCCTGGAACCGGTGCTTTCTGCCTGTGGGAGACAGAAAGTGGGATTGTGAAGGTCACACATTAGTTTTCAGGTGAAAAGTTTGTATGAACCCCAAAATCATCCTGGGAACAGATGAAATATTCAGAAACCAAAAAGTGGCTGAGATTATCACCATGTACTTTACAAAATTGCCTGCTTGAGAATTAAGAAAACACAACTCTACTGTTTTACCACACTCTATAAGTCTCAAATCTTTATGGTCTGGGAAAAGGCACATGAGATGATGATAACAATAATTAGTTCCTATGAATGAATGAATGAGTGAATGAATGAACAAATGAAAGCAAGATGCTATGTTTCTTTGTAGACATTTTATTGCAGAATCTTTCATTATCAATGCAGTAAATACCACAGAAACCAGACAAAGATGATGACCCAGCTTGCAAAACCATACCAGAAGGAGTGGGGCCAGCACAAGGATTATGGGAAAATACTACAAGCCACTGGCTGGAGACAATGGTGTGTCTGAATCATGCCACTGCCAGACTCTCTGGGATATATCGAGATGCCTGGTATTCCAGTAGATTTCCAAAAGAGGACTACAAAATGGATGCCAGCATGGTAATCCCACGCCTATAATTGTGTTTTTAAATGGATTTTTATGCTTCATTAGTCATTTCAGTCTTTGTTAGGACCTCCGTTTTCCACTCACCCTCTGGTGCAGGTGTTACCAAAATTTACAATAGATTAATGGACCAGAAAAAGTCCCAAACAATATCCAAGTGGATATTATCATCAGCCTCCACATAATCTGATTTAGATGTTACTTGATATGTGTGGGGCAAAAACTTGAAAAACCAGAAAAGACACTATTTCATAAAAAGCAAACAGAAAAGTGACTAGAAAGCTAGACCTCTGGTAATACGGAGTTAAAGCTTGAAGGTGTGAGCTGAGTTATCTTAAACATAGCTAACTAGAATTTTCTCTGACATTGCAGAGGTACAGGATGTTTTCAGACGAGGATATAGACCCGAAGGGCTGGATGGCTACTTGGGAAGCTGTGTTGGGACTGTGCAGGACTTCCCTAGGTCCTTACAGGGAAAGACAGCTCAGCTGGAGTTCAACTCATCCCTGTAGGGCACTGGGGGGGTGTGTGTGCTTTGAATGTCTCCCTCTGGCTCAGTAGCAGAGGCTTGCCCGGCTTTCACCGTGCCCTCCAGACAAATCCCGAAGCTCTGTCTCCTTCCCGTGCAAGGCCTGTCTGAGCTGACTTTGCAATCGACTACCGTAATTTTCCTCATGAAAAAGAGGAAAGGGCCTTGGAAGTGTGGCCCTTTCCTCGGGTCTAAGGAACAAACGACTGTGGCCTTCCTTTTCACTGAAGAAAAGCGTGGGAGTCATTTCCTCGCATTCTCCTGCCTCTGCCTCCCACCACAGACTCTCCGGACAACCTCTAGTCAATGGTATTCTTCCACCATCACTGCTGCTGCCCCCATCTCCATGGATGCTATACAAAGCGCTTTCCCAGAGCACGTTAGCATTGGTTTAAAATAGTTCTGGAAATAGATGGAGAACATAATCCTGTCTAAACCATCTTATTATGACATATTAACATTTATGAAAATAGTTAGAATATTTTATTGGCCCAAATCACTGCACGCCCCTTATTAATTAGAGATCTTTCAGTGTCCAGGGAATATATAAAACGTGCACTCAACCAAATCTTGCCTATGAAACTCTAAACGAATTATTCAGTATCTTGGCCCCAAAACATTTCCTGCTTTTTAAACTAGCGAATACTAAACAGGATTTAAAGTCTTCCTTGATGACTCAGGGCCACCATTATGGAAAACAACTTCATAATGATGTGATTTCCCGGGGATTATTAAGTGAGGAGAAGCTGCTGGCGGCTATCTGGTGCCCAGACCACTGGAGTCTGTGAACTTTTCACTAGTTTCCTCCTGCTCACTGGCTACCCATCAGCTTTTCCCTGCACTGACGTCAGCCAGCCTGTCTGCTGCTTCTGTAGTCCCCTTGTGGGACTCACATTCACAGTCTACCTGGGGAAGTTGTTGCCTATTTACTCACCGACTTAACTGCTCTTCAGTCCTCCTTGATTTAAACACTACATCTCTTTCCTCTGATACTAATTTTCACTTTTCCTTTTTGTGATGTGGGGTTTTTGGTTTTTGTTTGTTTTTGGTTTCTAACTTATATGCTTCTTTTCTAGTAGTTTGGAAGGGGATCTGGGCTCAGTTTTGCAGAGCGCTAGAGCTGTGCTGAGCTTTGCTATCTATTTTCTCTCTCAAAACCCTATATTCCTTATTTCCACAACCACCACTTGTGTTTTAGATGTTAAATGTTTTCATTTATTTTCACTGATAAACCTGTTTTAGAAAGGGTTTTAAGAAAATCTGGTATTAGAGGGGTTTGGGGAAAGAACAGCTAATAAGAAATTAACTTGAGCTCTTCTTCTTCTTCTTCTTCTTCTTCTTCTTCTTCTTCTTCTTCTTCTTCTTCCTTCTCCTCCTCCTCCTCTTCCTCCTCCTCTTCTTCTTCTTCTAATCAACATTAGGCTAGGCATGGTAGTCACAATTGTAATTTCAGTTCTTGGAAGACTGAGGCAAAAAAAATCATAAGGGAGAGGCCCCCAGGCTACCAAGTAAGACTGTGTCTCAAAAACAGTCAACTTGGAAAGGATTCTGCTGTACTCCCAGACCTTGAGTATCTAGATAGCACAGAGATGGAGAGTTTGGTGGGTAGATGTTTCTGTTTGAAGCCAGCCAGCCTTTGCAGACCCAACGCCTAAGGGGTTATTATGAATGTAGTTTTCTTCTTTTTAGCACTTGCTTTTGAATACGTTACTTAATCCTCCAGTAACTCGGCAGAGTGATGCTCAGATTTTGACTTTGAATAAGATGACACAACTTGTGAACAGCAAAATTCAAACTGCAATCCTCACTGTCTCCCAACTGCGCACGTTCTATCACTGCCTTCCTCTTTTCGTTGGCTTTAGAGCTTTATGCTAACTATGCATAACAATCAGTTTCATTGTGATATTTCATACAGTATTTTTATTATCCTCTTTAACCCATTCCTCTTATGAACTTTTCTTTCTTTCCCCTGTGTGTATGTGTATGTGTGTGTGTGTGTGTGTGAGTGGGTGGGTGTGAGTGTGCATGTGTTCCAGTGAGTCTCATTAGGGTTCCAGGAGCATGGGAAAGAAGTTATTTACAGAACAGGCAGTCTTTAGTGGCTACACCACTGAAGAAAGGTCTCTCTCCCCAGCAACCATTACCTACCCAGCTCTGTGGGAAAGGTGTGACCCATGAGCCCCTTCCCTAGTGCATGAAATAATGGGAGTGACTTAGTCTTGTGCCAATAATTACGTCTGCTCTGGGGCCGTTTAGTTCATCAGCCATCCCATGCCTGGAAGTAAATTTTATCAATGAATTATAGATGTCTCTGCCATAGGGTAGATGGCTCACTAAACAGGGCACTTGCCACACAAGCATAAATAAATGCCTGAATTCAAATTCACAGAATCCACATAAAGGTGGGCTTTACAGTATGCATCCATAATTCCAGTGATTCTGCCTTAAAATGGGAGGTGGAAACCGGAAAATCCACAGATGCTCACAGGCAAGCTAGCCTGTGATATGCAATAGAGAACAACAAAAGTTAACCCTGTCTCACAGAAGGTGGACGGAGCCCTGGAGCCGGAGCCTAGTGGGTATGGTGTTGGCCTCTACACCAAAGGTTGAATCCCTAGAACCTCATAAGCTGGGATGTTGTCACACAATATGGAAGGTGAAAACTTGCCACTCTAGGCTTTCCTGAGATCTGCATATACACACCAGGGTCATGCTCATACCCTTCTCACCCATGTACACAGACACATGCATCCATACACACACACAACACACACAGTCTTCAACATAAAGACTGGGTTTAGTCACTCTCATGTGATCTATCGTGCCAGCACTATGTGAAAATTATAAAGAAAACTCACCAGTATTTGTGGAGTATAATTTAATTCAGTGGCTGTATGCTATCAGAATCTCTGGTAACTGAGAAAGTTAAAGTGTGCACATTCTGATGTCCATGGTAGGTAGTGGACATTCTTATCAATGACGTAATCGAAATAATTTGAACTACCTTGCTCTTGACCTCTCATCCCAAAGTCCTCGCCGATTCAGCTCCTTGTCTCCCTAGCACGTGTTTTCTGGGTATATGATCATGTTTACTTAGGGACTATGGGCAGAAATTAAAAGATAAAGGGATGTGAATAGATTTCCTGTATTGGAGTTTCAGGTATTCATCTAACTCTGGCTTCTAAATCCTGCTGATGTTCCAGCAAAAGGCTGGATATTGGGTCTCTCTCCTCCTCTAACATATTGGCGGTAACAAAGGAAGGTGGCTGTGTGATGTAAATGATTACCCATTGTTTTGTGTTTGCCGAGATCCCCTTCTCCTCTGAGGCAGGAGGATTCCTGTTCACTCTATTCAACTAACCAGAGTCTGGGGCAGTTGAGAGTTTGTGTAAGGGAGGAGACTCAAAGAATTCACTCTTATCAGCCTCGAGTCCTTTCCTGAAGGCTTGCACGTCTCAAAGATTGTCAGTGCCATTGCTTCCCTACTCTGTGTACTTTCCATCCTTCACTCCTACATAGTGTTTGCCTGAGTGTCGATAGGCAGCTTTTCCTCATGGGTGTTGGAAAAGATGGGTACACTAAAGCCAAGCATTTGGCTCCTGTTGTGTCCCACCTCCCCCCAAAAATGCACAAGGGGTGCCTCTTCATGTGGTGTGTCCTCACAGAAAGATGATCTCTGCTCTTTGGTGTGAGAGCCACTCCTATGCAACCTTCTCTCTGTGTACATAACAGCATCACCCAAGGGTACAGGTGATGCTGATTCTTGTTAGTTTTATTCGGATTTCTCCTACTCATTCCCTACAGATTATACTGCATTCTTTTGGGAAATCTTTTACTCTGCCAGTCTCGGAAAATGCAAGCAAAGTAATGTTGCAAAGCAGCCCAGCCAGACTCAACCTTCTAACATGAGGTGGCCAGCCCTCCTAAAAGAACACCTTCATGAAGAAGCTCTGGGGATGTTCATTCATTCGCCGTTGCCTGTTAGGACTTCAGTATAGACCACGGATCTACTATTGCATTTAAAACATCAGTGACATTGTATTGATGCTGATGTAAGCTGTATGCTGGATTCTTCCACTTTTTCTGACATCAGGTTCAGCTGATGATTGATTTCACAGACTACAAACACATGGGGTGGGCCCCAGTATGCTTTGTTTTTGTGGCCTTCCAAGTGATTTTAAATACAAAACTACAAGTTCTTGATAAGTATTCTGGCCTTTGGGTTTCTACATGCCTTCTAAGGGGATAGTGTTCACAGCAGTCTGCCCCTGACCAAGCTACCACTTCCTGTCTAGAAGGAAGCCTCCCTTAAGTACTAATGGATATGGTGACTTAGGAAAATTGATTCTGTGGCCCTGGTGGTTCCTAGCCAGTTCTTCACAGTGAACTGATTACCTTTGTGGTCTTTCGAAAATTCTTGTCTAAATAACACAGAAGTATCATTTTTAATGGTACCTTTCTCAGAATACTCTCAGTGTAGTTAAGGTTACATTAAAAACAAATAAACAGACTGTTTTCTTCCCCTAAAGCAAGTGTCTGTCAAATGATGAGTAAAGTATTCAGAGGAGAGTTTTATCCCTTGTACGGTATACCTTCAAATTGTTTTTACTTAGTAACTTAAGACAGTATTATTTAGGATTTATGTCCCAGTTCTAATAGATAATGAAGCAGTTGATAAAATTACTTATTCAAGTCTCCTGAGTAAGAGTTTGATTTAATTCACCAGAACCTCTTCGATTTAGCCTCCTGGATGTATAAACACCCAAACATTCTAGAACACTCTTCTTCAGTTTACGCTCAGTCACTGGGCCCTCGGCTCCACTGTCCACAGCCCAGTGTGTAGCCTCTGCCTGGAAATGCAGCCTGGCTGCCCTTGGCCTCCCTTTCCATCCCTTCCCACTTCCTGCCTTTGTGTTGCTGAAAATGTGGACTGTGGAGATGTCTGGTTCACAGGAGTCCCTCCTGCATGAGTGGGTGTGCGGAGGGGACAGCCAATGCCCATTCAGTCATTCTCCTGGGCTGTCAAGTTTCACATGACTTGGTAGAATTCTTTCCAACTTAAATTATTTTTTATTTGAATTTGCTATGTTTTAGTATTCTGAACATGTCCTATCCGGCCCTCTTGCCTTCTGCTTTGTATCATATAACCCAGAAAGACAATAGTGCCTTCCAGAACTTTGTGTTCTCTTCCATTGTAAAAACCGACTGTTGCCAGGTGTGGTGGTGCAGGCCTTTAATCCCAGCACTCAGAAGCAGAGAGAGGCGAATCTGTATAGCTTGGTCTACAGAGTAAGTCCCAGGACAGACAGGCCTACTACACAGAGAAGCCCTGTCTCAAAAAACCAAAACAACAAAAGACAACCTGTATTATTCAGTCTATATTTACCTCTTCAAAATTCATACCTCCCAAAAAATTAGACGAAAAAGCATTCAGGGGTTCTCATCTTCAATTATGCATAATTGATATTTTCCAGTTTAAGATAACTAAGAGTATTAATAATAAACTAAAAGATGAGAGTGAAGACATGGCTAAAGGGGTAAAGTGTTTGTGACTCAAGCAGGAAAAACTGGGTTTCATCCCCAGGACCCACTAAGATCTGGGCCCCTGGTGCACATCTGTAACCTTGATGCCAGAGGGTGGAGACAGGTGGGTTTCGGCAGCTCATTCAGTGGCCGACTGGCCTACATGAACCAATGCACTCCTGCTTCAGTGAGCAACCTGTCTCAAAAATAACCTAGAGACTGACTGAGAAAGACACTTGATGGTGACCTTGGCCTTCACAGGTGTGTGCGTAGTGTGCACAAACACCCAGTTAATAAATAAGGGGACAGGGGAGAAGACAAGAGAGACTGGAGTAGCCTGCCACCCCTGGACATTTCTTGTTTTTGACTAGGGCCCTGCCGGCCTAGAATTTAATTTGTAAATTAGGCTAGCCTCAAACTCACAGAGGTCCACCTGCTTCTGTTTCTAGAGTTCTGGGATTAAAAGCATGCACCACATTCTCCTGATTGATTTGGAATGTGGCTGTTTGGTCCAGACTGTTGAACATTATCCCAATTCCTAGAGGCTCTCAATAAAAAAAATAACAAAAATATTATATAATGTCTATAAAACATATGCATGTAATATATATATGTATATGAATTATATAAGGTATATAATAACAAAAGCCTAAAACACTTCAATTAGCAAACTCCAATATGGGCTCTCTCTCTCAGAGTCTCTAAATTCTGTAAGTGCTTGGACTAAGGGTGGAAATTCAGATTTTCAGGGGCTTCCTTAAAAGACCAAGGATGTAACTTTCTTCTTTGCACTCTTCTGTTTGAGGACCAAAACACAGGTGTAAATACATTATACAACCCCTGACTCCACAGAACTTATAGGTGATTGGGGGGGGGATGCCTTATGCACCTTCTTTCAAAAAGAAACATCTTTGTGTAAATGTGATGAGTCTCAAAAAATGATTGTTTACAGGAGAATGTAAGTGAACATCATTATTCATTTTCTATAGCTATAACCCAATGCTTTAATTGGAGTAATTTAACCAGAAATGATCATGGATCCAGAGGCCTATCTAGCAATGATCTTGTGTTGTATCACCATACAGCAGACTCCATTCCACAGTGTGCGCGTATTTGAGAGTGATGAGGGAAGATGAACGGGAAAAACACCTCGTGTTATCTCAGCCACCACACTGAGAACAAAACTCACTGTCTCCTAGGAGAGGCCGCTTCTCTCCTCAGGAGGGCTCTGCCCCAAGACCCTGTTCTCCACTTGAGAAGTCAGTGTCAAATCTGTTCTCAGAACACTACTTGGTTTTGACTAGAATCAGCAAGAGCCTCTGGAAGGAGCCATCAGATAATTTGCAGATAGATTAGGGAGGAGGTGGCATGTAGCTAGGGATTTTTATATGTGAAGACCAAAAGGGGCTGACAGGATCAACCACAAAGAGCAAGCAAAAAAACCTACCAAGTACCGATGTGTTGAGAACTTCATGACACAAATAATTTTTAAGATCTATAATGGCTACTTTTTACACATTTGAAACCTTGACATCACTTCTTTAAAGATAATTATTTTTAAATTTAACAGTAGAACAAAATTGCCATTTCATTGGGGCCAATCTAAAAATCATTGTGATGAGCTTGTTTTTAAATTCTCTTTTATTAAACATATTCCTTTCTCATGCAATATAATTTAAATATCGTTTTTCCTCCGCTGCTTCTCCCAGTCCTTTCCCACCCCCTCATCCAGATCCTCCCTTCCTGTCTCTTATAGAAAAGAACAGGCTTCTAAGAGACAACAGAAAAGCTCAAAAAAATATAGAGATGAGGTAAAACACAAACCATCACATCAAAGTTGGACAAGCCAAGCCAACAGAAAAATAAAAGAGTCCCAAGAGGAGGCACAAGAATCAGAGACCCATTCATCCACACACTCAGAAGTTGACAAATGTACTAAGCTGAAGTCTCTAGTATATCTCCAGAGGACCTGGTGCAGACCTGTGCAGTCCCTGCCATTGCTGTGTCAGTCTCTGAGTTCAAAGTTCACATGAGCTTTGCTCAGCTGACCTCAAAGGCCATGTTCTCCTGGTGCCCTCCATCTACTCTGCCTTTCCTACTCCTTATGCCTCCTCTTCTGCTGGGTTTCCTGAGCTCTGAGGAGAGGGATTGGATGGAGACCTCCTATTTAGAACTGTGTGTTCCAAGGTCTCTCTGGCTATGGGTCTATGGATTTGTTCCCATCTGCTGCAGGAGGAAGGGGAACATTTTCTTAATTGAGGTTTTCTTTTCCTCCCCAGACAGATGACTTCACTTTGTGTCAGTGACATAAAACTGTTCAGCACAGATGAATAGATCAGTTGTCCTCGGGACCAAGTTTTATTTCCCTACACTGTGAATGGGAATGGGGTTTCTTTAGGGCACTCATCTGAACGACTTGATACATGTATTTCAAAAAAAAAAAAAAAAAAAGTCACTTTAGGACACATGTTCACCAACCTCTATGCCCCTGACCATCTGAAGGAGTCTGATGAAATGTTAGGCACAAACCAAAATAAATCTCACCTTATGATAACACAGTGGTTGTCTTCAGAATTATGTTTTACCTTGTCCCATAAAATCAGAAGGCCTTCTATGCCCCGCTGTTAAAAGGCAGACAGTCTATGCTGTTCTGTAGCCTATGTGCTGTATTGGGCAGGGAGGAGGAAAACCAAGAATGAGACTTTCAAAGTGACTTAACTTATCTAGGATGTGTGCCATGGTCAAATCAGCTGTCACAATTACAAAAGTTTAGTTTGGCTTTGTATGTTGCTTCATCGGAAATCTTTGACATTGAGCATCCTCCTAGGTTCAGCTTGAGGACCAAAGGAAATTATTAGGTTAACGTGGTGGGAGGCATGGCTCCAGTAGGTACCAAGAAGGTCATGACCTAACTCCTTGGCCTTGTATATTGTTTGCTGCCAACAGCTTACGTGGAGCTGAAGAATCTGCTGCTGGCCGTCCTGGAAGCAGTGCCTCCAACCGCAGTCAAGACGCTGGGTAGAGATGATGGGTCCACATCTGGACTATGGATCATGAATGACCCTAAGGCAGCTCTTGGACTTCTGGCCTGCCCATAATATAAAATCATAATTGTTTAGGGATTGAAAGCACAGACATTGGGCATGATTTACATTACAGTCACAGGTTACAATTGCAATGGCTTTTGCTTTCTATCCTGGGGCACCGAAGATGCTGAGGAGGGTTGAGCTGGTCCAAGAATTTACACAGACCAGGACGTTAGTTCTATTAAAGACATCCTTTGATTGATAATTGAAGTTAGTGGATATGTGGGTCCACTTTCTGTAGACATTAAGTGTGCTTCACAGGTGGTCCCAGGAGGATCTAGCCTGGTTCCTCTGGTGGTATATTCCCACTCTCCAGCTAGCTCATGCTCCTTCCCAGGATCATCTTCCAAATACTCTGCCTGCACACACGCCTCCCTTCATCAGAACCCAAGATTAAGAGTGTTAATAAGTCACACATGCACAGGAAAATGGGCAAGAGCAGCGGGCAGAGTGCACAAAGAGACCAAGTACACGCTAAGTCTGCTTTATACAACTGCTTTACGTATTCTAGACCTTTGTGAGTTCAAAAACATACTCCCCTCTTTTCACGAGGAACCCACCCAGACCCTCCCACTTGGTCCCACTTCCCAGAGGTGCAGGAAAACCTTCTTCACCATGAGTTTTGGGGGTGCAAACCTTCTTTGATCCTTAGTTTCAGGATTGATTGGGGATGTCAGGGAAGCCTCTGCAAGGAGCTACCATGTAGGTGGAGGCCCTGCTGATTTCCCAAATGAGAGTGAACATGGATAAAAGCAACAGGCTTGGGGGCTGGAGAGATGGCTCAGTGTTTAAGAGCACCGTCTGCTCTTCCAGAGGACCCGGGTTCGATTCCCAGCACCCACATGGCAGCTAACAACTGTCTGTAGTTCCAGTTCCAGGCAAACACCAAGGCAAATAAATAATTTTTTTTAAAAAAAAAAAAAAAAAAACAAAACAACAGGCTTGGGCTGACTAAAGTGAACTTCACAAATAAGAAATTCATTTATATGCCTTAGCCAGATAATGATACCACCTTCTTCTTCTTCTTCTTCTTCTTCTTCTTCTTCTTCTTCTTCTTCTCCTTCTTCCTCCTCATCTTTAAAAGAATGAATGAGTTTTACATGGTGTCAACTTTGAAAGTTTCCTAACTAGGCATTTACATGTCAAGGGGCCTTAGAAGCCCTTTCTCTTGGCATCAGTCACAAATAACATACGTCCTGAGTAACTCAAGAAGGGTCAACTCTGCACGTTACATCCCTTGTTCTCAAGAGAGAAACTCACTCTCTTGAGAACTCCCTGTGGAGAACTTCCAATGTTGTTAGTCAGTGGATGGATTGATAAAATGCAACATCGCACAGTGGAATGTGATCCTGCCTTTCTCCTGAGGTTTCTCCTCAGCTTGATGTCCACAAAGGGTGAGCCCCCACGTGTCCATAAAGGGGGAGCACCCAACCTGCCAACCTGGAGTGGGAAAGGGTGTCATGGAAGAATTTTTCTAAGGATGAGGAATGCAAGCTTTTTGCATGTGTCAGAGGAGTACCATTCCTGTGAGGGGCAGACAGGACTTTTGTATAAGTTATGTTTTAAGAACAGAGGAACAGGGACTTCCATTTCCTACCCGCCACTGAGCTCCAAGGCAGTAAAAACAAAGGCAGGTCTTGTCATGACATTTTTGGTTCATTTATTTTGATAAAAGCAACAGTCACCATTCATTAGATTTTCTTTATCTTAGCTAAAAGAATTATGTTGCATTAATCTCACTTTAGTGACCCTCTGAAGTTAAACAAGGTTCTCTAAAGCCGGGTGTCACTAGACATTAAGAGAACTATGATGGCTGAGTTCCTTAGGCTGTGACACACATATTAACACCTTCCTCACTGCTGTGGTTAAATACAAGCACTTTAGGAAAGAAGGTTTGTTTGGCTCTGTTTGAGGAAACAGTCCATCTTGGTGGGGAGACTCTAGTGGCTGGAGGGCAGGAGTGTGAGCCTCCTTGTTTCCCTGGACCAGGACAAGAGAGAAGCTTTCTCCTCTCTCCATTTTTTATTCCATCCAGTCCTCTACCCCTCGGGAGGGTGCTGCTCTCATCCAGGGTGAATCCCACTCCTTGAGTTAATCCTTAGTGGATGGCCTTTGCAAGCATTCACAGAGGCACCCAAATGTTCGATTCACCAGGACCCTAGGCCTTAACCCAGTCAAGCTGATAACCAAAAGTAACACACAGAGCACCAGACAGACAGTCGAAGCAGCCAGGCAGAGCGCTTCAGTCAAAATCAAGTTCATTTCCAAGCAGCTCAAAGGCAAGCTTATGGTGCACTCATCCTCTGATTTCGGGGTGGGGATGAGGAGAAGAGGGTGTGCACATGCATATGAAGTACAGAGCTCAAGTTTAGATGTTTTTCCTTGGGGACTATTCATTTTTTTTCAGGACTTATTTTTACTAATCTATGTGTGCCTGTTTGTGTGAATATATGATACATGTATATAAGTGCTTGAGAAGGCCAGAAGTGGGTATTGGGTGCCCTGAAGTTGGAGTTAAAAGTGTTGGAACTAGGTTCAAAGCACTAGGTCTCCTGAAATAACAGGAGGCTCCACTCTTAGCCACTTAAACATCCCACCATCCCCATCTTGTTTCTCTCATTGTCAAATAGGCTGGCTAGTCCACCATTACCTTCCCAGTAACTGGACTGTAAGTGTCCAGCACCATGCCTGGCTTTTTATGTGGGTACTAGAGATGAAAATCAGGTCCTTGGATGGATCTTCATCAAAGAGCCATCTTTCCAAGCCCGACATTCATAGACTCTTCATTGCTCAACTCACTTTACAAATTCAAATTCAGCTATGGTGAAGATAAACACTGTTCTAGCCATGGAAAAAGTTTTATTATAAATCTAGGCTTCACCAAGAAGATTACAGAATGAGAGAAAATCAAATGGGAAAGGAATGAAGAACCCAGAGTACAATTAACATTGGATTCAGCACTCACAGCATCGGAGACACTGGGTTCCTCACCCCGAGCACAGCATCCCCCAGATGCATCAGAGCAGATGAACCAAATGCTAGTGAGGGCTGTAAGCCAATCGCTCAACATTTAGAGGAGCTGCAGGGCACCCAGTACTGTGCTCAACTTGTAGCAAGGCGCAAACCTTGTCTGCTGGGTGCTCATCCTAGGGAAAAAGTAGACTGTGTTTTAGAGACATTAATCGTACCCCAAATTTATTGTTTTCCATTGTAATTTTTAGACAAAGGCTGGATAAACTAGACCGTGCAGTCATGGCAGTGGCCATGGATCCTGTTCTGACCCCTCCTTGCCTTCTGAGACAAGTTTACAGGATGATGGAATTAAAGCTTTTGCGAAAGTGACTTACAGATGTTGACTCTGGTAAGCTAAGTACCTGGAAGGGTTCAAAGCCCCTAATTCCAATTCATGCTTTTTTCTTTGAGACACAAAAGCTGACTTTCCTCACTCTTGCCCTCTTCCCCATAACATTCTGCCTTTTCATCACCACCTTTTTTTGCTCTGTTTGGAGCAGAGGAGGTGGACTGCCCTGGACCTTGCCCGTGAACTGAGCCCCATTAGAACAGAGCCTTTTGAGCAGAGTATCACAGCAATCCAGCAGGGGATTAAAGGAACAGAAGGCTGCAGCCTTTGGTTAAGAGTCAGGTCATAGGGGTCTTTGAAGGACTTAAGCTCCTGCAGGGAATGAAAAGGTGGGAAGGAAGTTCTAACCGCACACATACTTTGCCTATAAAGACAGGCAGGGATAGAAAGGGCAGCACGAGGCTCTTCAGGAATATAATGGCACATCTATCTGTCTTAATGAGCGTCATCCTCCCTAGAATCAGTTATCACGGCATACAGAATGCCACAGCCTTGGTGGCTTTCCCCACAGAAATCTATTCTTTCATGGCTTTTATGAGTTGTGAAGTTGGTGATGAAGGGCTTGAAGGCTGCCTTTCTCCTAAGGTCTCTCCTCATCTTCGCGTCTCTCCACACACCAAGTCTACATGCCCAAGTGCTCTCATAAGAACTGGGTCGCATAGGACTCAGGCATCACTTGACATGGTAAGCTCTCTAAGGCCACGGAAATCCCCAGCTACTGTCTCCTGAAGAACCTGTGAATGCTGATGTGTTGCTAATCAGTGGATGAACTGATAAAATGCAGCATCGCACAGTGGAATGTGATTCTGCCTTTTAAATAAATACAGTCTTGATGCATGCTACAACATGGATGAAGCGTGAAGACACAATGGCACGTGGAAGAAGACGGCCACGGAAGGACAAATACATGTGTGCATGCTTACTTGATATCAAGTGTGCATGCTTACTTGATAAATACTGCGCATGCTCACTTGATAAAGAACCTAGTCCAAAGAACACTCAAGAATGCAGACCAGTGCCTATCAGCGGCTGTGCAGGGGAGAGGAAATCTAGTTAACAGGTGGAGTGTCTCTGTAAGAGAATAAACATATGCACATAAAATGGTGAAAATTATACAGTTATATGATGTGTGTATTCAACTGTAATTTAAAATCTCAAAATAATGTTTTGTAGTAGTCTAGAAACAAAGCCTACCCAGTAGTTTTAAAGCTATGGGAAGACTATATTTCCTGCTTTCTTTGTGCTGTTAGTTTTGGATTGGACATGATGCAAGCCCCACAAGGAGACAGCAGCATCATGGGGAGAATGGAGTAAGATTTCCTCTGGTGTTGTTTCCCCTCTCACTCCGAATGAAAGTACTAGTTCAAAATGTAGGGTGACAGAGCAGTCCTTGTGTGCCCTGGAGTAAAGATGCTGAGCTGTGTACACTGGTACCAGGGTGTGGGCACAGTGTACAGCTACCAACCTTTCCTCTGCTGCTTTGATTGCACTTGGACTGTGCGTATTATGCTTATTCTTAGCCTCTGTGTATTATGTCTTATAAGGAGGATGGTTTCATTTTAGAAATGTGGATTGCCTTCTCAGATATGCGGTACCCTATGTTGTTAGCAAGAGTTGTGTAAACTCTTGTGTGCATCATAACCTGCCTGTGTCCTGTCAGGCACATTTTATTCCAGGAAGGCGTCTGTGCCCCTGGCCCCAGATGTTTTGAGAAAGGAAGACTAGATTGCTTCTTCATGTTCTAAATTTGATAGTTAAAGTTCTTATACTTTAACCAGAAAAAGAAGGAGCTGGAGAGATAGCTCAGCAATTAAGAGCAGTTCCTGATTTTGTAGGGGACCTAGGTTCAGTTCCCAGCATCCACATGGCAGCTCACAACCATGTGTAGCTTCAGTTTCCAGGGGATTCAGTGCCCTCTTCTGACTTCCATGGTCACTGGGCATGCACATGCTGCACAAACATACACTCAGGCAAACACATATACACATAAAATAAAAATCTGTCAGAGAGAAAGAGAGGAGTTAGTATAAAACCTCAGGTCTGGTAAAGTCAAGAGCTCATGGGAGTTGAGTAGTTGGTATGAGGGATGCAGCCTCTCAGTTGCCCCTGACAACAGTGATCTCAGCTACATGCAGCAGTTCTAATTCTCCCTGAATAGTACGATGAAGGTCCCTATGAGCCTTTGACAAAGAGAAGGCCTAGGGTGAGTTGGCTATATGGCTGCCTATGCCCAGGACAGAATCCAATTAAACCATAAAACAAATTAAGTCTGGTTCCCAATTCCGACTCAGTGCTGCTTCACCATCTGCTGAAATTACATTCTTGTCCCAGCGAGTACTGCATGCTTTCATACTGAGGTCCTGAAACCCTAATCCTGGATCAGTTTCCAAGCTTCGGTCAGTGCTGCAGGAAGCCAAGCATAGCCAACCAGAAGGATCTCTACTTTCTGCCCTTGCTCGGTTCTATTAAACTTTCTACTAGGCTAGTAAATAGGTTTTTGCAGAGCTCTGGGTAGTGCCAGCAAACACTCTTCTGCAAAAGGTGTGCTAATGTGGGAAAGGATACATTGAGGAAGCACTGATTTCCCCTCATCTTTTTAAGAAGGTAATAACTTCATTCACAGGTGGAAATGGCGGGAGAAGGTACTGAAAAAGGAAGATGGTTCTGGGTATAGTCCAGCCCTGACTATAATAGTCTCTTCTTGTCATACTCAGGTGGTCCAGGCCATCATTTCTCTCTCAGGTTAAAAAGAAATTTATTAGCACTTGACAGCCTTCATTGCTAGCTATTTATCATAACCAACTACCCCGACACAAATGTTACTGGAAAGTGCCATTTGTTAGCTAAACTAAGTCTTGTCAATGGGGTTATTCTCCTTTTACACCAAAACACAATCAGTTTTCTGATGAATGTGGCTTTGGTTTGGAGTAAATGAAAAGCCATATCAAAATGATGTTCTGTTTGGAGTTACTACATTAAACAAATGATTCTCATCATATGAATGTATCTGTGTAAGTGGCTTCCCTTTTATGAAGCTCTCTAAATGGAAACTTACCTACAAATTGACTCCTTTTAGACTTTCCTGAAAGCAATCTATCTTCTGAAGTATCTCAAGCGCTGTGGTAATCCCTTCCAGACTGAAGGTAGCACCAAGCTCTACTGTAGCGTCTGTGCACAACAGTGAACAGCATGTGAAGCATGGAAGGGTGGAGGCAGCCTTCGGCACTTAAGCCCACACCATGGGCCTCTCCCCTTTGCTTGGTGCCGCTTTGGTATTAGTGTGATCCGTGTTGCTGCTTCCACCGAGAAGCATTGCTGAGAGGTCAGTCTTTCCCCATCAAGATCTTCCTGCAGTCCCGATCAAATCTGGAGAGGCAAATGGTACTTCTAGGCTAGTACTAATGTATGGATTGTCTCATGCTGGCTAAAATCTTGAGTGACTTCTCAATGGTTAAAAAAAAATAAATAAATAGGCTAGGGACTCTGGGCAAGAAGAGACATTGTTTCTACCTGCTAGGTTTGTAAACCAGGGTCTAATCAAAAGGAAAATGCGTTTCTGTCCTTTGTGATTTTTACATACGGGACAAAGAGACCCTGAGTCTCCAGTCCAGACAGACCCTGACACTCACAATAGTGAGATTTGGGAAAATTTCTGAATCCATTAAAAGCCTCCACCAGGCTTTTAATCTATTAAAAATTTCAATTTTATCACATTTTATATATTACGTATTCACTTGCAGGTCAGAGAGCAGCTTGAGGAAGCCCACCATGTATATCCTGGAAATCAAAGTTTCATCAGACTTGGAGGTAAGTACTTTTTACTCCGTAAGGCATCTGAACTGTCCTCTCCCCGACTTTGTTGATCATCATAAAAGCTGTTGTGTGTTGTAAATAACACGTTACAAAGCACATGATGAGAACTAGCGAAGAGGTAGTACCAACATGGTTATTAATACATAGTTTGGAGGTCTATAGAGTCAGAGCTTGGGAGCTGAGCAGTTACCTGAAGTCATCACATCAGCTTTCACACAGAAATTAGC
The DNA here is from genome assembly GCA_004025045.1 of Sigmodon hispidus. Taxonomy (NCBI): domain Eukaryota; kingdom Metazoa; phylum Chordata; class Mammalia; order Rodentia; family Cricetidae; genus Sigmodon; species Sigmodon hispidus. The sequence goes on from PVIH01001947.1 coordinate 171,608, forward strand.
TGGGCCCAGTGGTCAGCACGAATAGACTGAGGAAAAGGGAACTTTCTCCAGAACTCGAGCCCCTTCATGGAAGACTAGAAGCAAGTAAATAAAGCTAGCTAGCAATGGCCTGAAGGCCAGCTGGGAAGTGGTGGCAATTCACTAAGCCCCTGTACAGTCTGGCCACTAGTTCCAAGTGTTCCTGGCTGAGATTAAATAAATCTAGACGGAGGGGCTTGTATCTAACTGAATGAAGTGAGAAAAATGCTCTCCGATGTGCACGTTCAGTAAAGGGACACATCATTTATAAGTTATCTCTTGAGGTCTTTTCCAGTATGATGTGTTTTACTCCAAGAGTTCATTTTGACCTCTGGCTTTCAACCAGAGCCGCAAGGCTCCTGGGATGGCTCCCAGGAGGGAGGAAGGGAGCCCGCAGGGGCCAGGGCTGCAAATGAGCTGCGGCTGCCTCTGCAGCGCCTCGGCTCCCGTTGGCTTTTCATCTTCTTCCCCTCCTGCAGCTTGCGTGCGGGTGACAGGTGACAGCCACGCGGGCTGCGCTCCAGGGGCCGCCTCTCACCTCCTGGCGACCACCACCACGCCCCCAGTCATCGCCCGGTCACCCGGGCCGACCGCGTGGGAAAGCCTGCGGCGGGGCAGGCAGCGAAAGGACCTCGTCCAGCCCAAGCCTAGTTCATGCGTCATTACTCAGGTCCTCCCATAGCCGCCCCCCCTTTCTCCTCCACTTCCTCCTCCTATCCCTCCTCCCTCTCCTCTCGTGCCCCCTCTTCCTGGACTGTGCTACTCATACTGCAAACCAATGGCGCTGCACTCCCGCCCTCCCTCTCTGTATTCTCAGTTCTCTCTCCTTTCTTTTTCTCCTCCTATTCCTCCTCCCTTCTCTCTCCCCCTCTCCTTTCTTTTTTCTCCCTTCCCCCAAATTTGCATTCAATATTATAGGGATAATCTTGCTTTCTCCTTCTCTCCCCAGCCCCTTTTGCAAGGCACTGGGGGGGGGGCGCTTCTCTGCCGAGCTGGCCCGCTCCCTGCTGTGTCTGTGAATTTTTCCGGTGACACATTCGGAGTCATTGGTTTGCAGTAAATGCATGGTAGCGACCGGGAAGGGCTGCGTTCCCAAGTCGCTGCACGTAGGCCAGCGGCTCCTAATCGGCAGATCAGTTAACCTGCTTAGCAGACACCTGACAGGAAGGTGACTGGCATGCTGGGGCCGAAAGGACAAAGGCTGTGCGTCAGGAGCCCAGAGTCATATTTCCACCTCTGCCTGGGACTTAACCACCTCTGCGGGCCCAACCCCACCTTCTGCATTGAGGGCCTGGATAAAGGGGCTTTGAGAACGCTCCACCGAGGATTAGAGAGATAGCATCAGCGCGCAGCTCTGCGGTCTGGAAAGAAAGCACTGTGTCAATACTACCGGCTGAACTCAGCCCTCTCCAGGCTGTTCATCTGGCCTCAGCTTCCTTCTCTGTTTTGGCCTCCTTATGTAACCCAATGAGTACACGGATGTGCCTGTGGGGATGCCTGCTTGGGAGCATGTGCGTTTGGGGAGGCACGATGGGATCTGAGTTCAGAATAGAAAAATATTAGAGCTTGGAAAATTCCAGACTCAAGACGCCCTCGTTTAGACAGGCTTCCATAGAGTCACTGAATGAGCAGGATGGCAAGATGTAATGTGAGGTTTCGGTCGTTCTTTTTTCCTAACTTGCTCATATCTAAGTGTTGATCTTTTAAAAAACAGCAACAGATCTGAACAATAGATAGGGTAGCACTGACGGAAGCTAGATGCTCAGAATCTTGCTGGCGTCTAGCAGGGAGCTAGTGCTGGAAGTGTGTGCGATCAGGAACAAGAAGACCCTCTTACCGAGAGTGAGGCACACAGCCTGCAGCCATGGCAGGGCATGCAGTAAGCCCTTAGGTTCAGCAGCCTGTCCTATAGACACCTGACTGTGCACCCACAGCTCAGGCTCTACAACCCAAAACCTCTGTGCTGCTCACAATGTGCACATGCCTCTGCAGTGAGCGCTCTCTCTCTCTCTCTCTCTCTCTCTCTCTCTCTCTCTCTCTCCCTCCCTCCCTCCCTCCCTCCCTCCCTCCCTCCCTCCCTCTCATTAAGTTTGATAAGTCTGTCACTTACAGATGCTGCTTTACTTCTAGTTACAAACAAATAAGAACAATTGCGTTCTGAAAGGTTTACTCATAGAGCAGGCTTTACATGCCTAAACAAATCAAACCAATCTAATGTCTTCTGATCCCCTAGCGCATAGAGGCACTTGGCAACAGATACCTATTTCCTTCCTCTTTGGTACATGATTGACAACCGTTTGCACTGAGAGTCTCAAGTATAAGAGAAAGATGGATGAGGCATGTGGCCCTACTATGTACCACCCAAGTTCAAAACAACAGAACCACTCCATCATGGATTGTCATCTCCCCAACTGTGAGCTGAAAGAAACCTTTTTTTTCTTTGTAAATCACTTGCCTCTGTTGTTTTGTTACAGTGATGGTAGGCTGACTCACAAGCTCTGAAAACCCCCCAAATATGACTCACTTTTCATCAATAACCTTGGCTAAATTATTTCACTTTTCTGTTTCGTTACAGAACATGGAAATAGTACATGTAGAGGGGAGGGAACAGATACATTCAGAAAAGCAGAATTTGTCATTAAGCTGCCAGGGTGGTGATAGCAAAAGATTGATTTATGTTTTTGTCTGGGGAAGGGACACTGCACTCATAGTCACTGAGCCTGACCTGTCGGATGCGCTGTCACATTAGGAATTCATAAAAAAGAACCAGAAGGGCTCTGGACACTTTGCACTGTTAGTATGTCATTTATTATTAGAAGATGTGCATGGGTTTCTCCTCAAAGCCCAATGGCTTCTTCTTAAAGCACAACTAATACAATATTTGTCACTTGAATGTACCACCGTAAACAATTATAACTAGACAAAATTCGAAATGTAACAATTTAATAAGAGAAAGGACCCCCCCCTCAAACGATTAACAAGTCTCAAAATGATCACAGGTGCTGGCCAGGCCTTCCTTTCAGCACAAAAGACCTCTTCTTCTTTAATTGAGACACAATTCTGATATATGCCTGAATTTTTCCAAAGTTCACTGTGTAGCCCAGGCTGCCTTCCAACTCTCGGGGATTCTGCCTCAGCTTCCCAACTGCTGAAATTACACCTGTGAGCCACCATGTCCAGTTTAGCAAAGACGGTAATAACCGTAAACTTTCATTATTGGCACAAGTGAAATTATGCTTATTGCCCTGTGCAGAAAATAGTAACTTTTTGTAGGATTTCATAAAAGTATAGGCTTTTACTGATGTGGATGGGCTGAGTTGGTAGGGTGGTTGTCCCACATGCACAAAGCCCTGGTTCGATTCCCAGCACCACATTAAAAAGCAGGTATGTTAGAACAGGTTTGTGATCTCAGTACTGAGAAGGTAGAGGTGGAGGAGTTAAGGTCATCCTGGGCTAGCTACTGAGTCTGAGGCCAGACTGGACTGCATAGCTCTGTCAATGAAGTTGTTGGACTGAGCAGTCGTGTGAGTTATGTGAGCAGAATCCCTCATTCCTCCAGAGTGTTGGGGAAAGAAGCACATCAATGGGAGAAGCCAGAGCCTTTACCTTACATGTCACTGCAGTAGATTGCAGTTCTGCCTCAGCCCATAAGAGCTGGCTCAGTGCTGACTTGGTGACAATCATCTTCCACTTACACCTCTTATTTCAATCTGACTTTCTGTCTGAGTTCCAGGCCAGCCTGGGCTACTAAGTGACATCTTACCTCAGTAATAATAAGTATTAAAAAGAAAAAGAAATGTTAGGCTTGGGTTGCCATGCTGTCTGCATATGCCATTGAAAACTAAGAAGCAGTTTGATAAACTCACAGAAAACATGTGGAGAGGCCAAGGCAGGTACGGACTGTCAGGGGATGTATGAGAAGTGACAGCAAAGGGACCAGAATCATGAGGTCACTCTGAGGCTGGAACAGAGATATGAACTGAATGTGAGCTTCTCTACAGACAAAAGAGGAAGACACATGTGCGTGGGAAGAGAGCCTCAAACATCAGATTCTGAGACTGAGGCTTCACTCAGCCAGCTCACTGCGAGGAGTGTTGGATGCTGCCAGAGCTGATTTTAAAAGACAGGTGCATTAAGAACAGGCTTGCAGCTGGGCTGTGGCCGGCGCACGTCTTTGATCCCAGCACTCAAGAGGTAGAGGCAGGCAGATCTCTGTGAGTTGCAGACCAGCCTGGTCTGCAGAGAGAGTTTCAGGACAGTCAGGGCTACAGAGAAACTCTGTATGTGGAAGAGATGGGGGAGGGGGAACAGGCTTGTAATCTCAGCATTGAAAAAGTGGGCATGGGAGGAGGTGAAATTCAGTGTGGGTTACACACTGAATCCAAGGCCGGTAGACTCAAATAAACAGGTATATGTTAGAACAAGCTTATTCTATAACATATGACTTGGTAAAAAAAAAAAAAAAAAAAAAAAAACCTGAATAAATTTTCATCTGAGATCTAGTTCCAGCACACTGGAGGCTAAGCATGAGGATTTCTGTGAATCTAGGGTTAGCTGGGCCATATACAGTGAGTTCCAGGCCAGCCTGGGCTACTAAGTGACATCTTACCTTGAAAATAAGTATTAAAAAATAAAAAGAAAGAAGCAAAAATATTTATGCCTTGCCCTGTTATAATAACACCAAATTACAGTAACAAACTTGTGATACTAATATATTTCCTTGCTTTCCAAGATGGATAATGCAAGTCTATGGTTTGGAATCACTTGAACGAGAATGCTGTGCTGATGCCAGTTTCTAAGTTACTCATTTTCCTTTCCCATAACTGTCATCAAATCCATTTCTCTACATTTTTCATGGGGGAGGGTGACTATCTCCTTTGTTGAACTATAGCTCTGTTCTAGATGCTGATCTGAGTTATCTCTGTTCACACACTAAGCCAGCTGTGAGACCCTTCATTTCCTCTCTAGATTAGGAAGCCAGCAGCTTAGCGAGATAAGGTGACCAGCTCTAGGACTCACTCTAGCCCAGGGGATGGAGTTAACCTCCCAATCCAGGCCTGTGTGGGTTTCTGAAGCAGGTGCTCATCCTACAAGTCTTCCTGAGGGAATGAACCATCTTGTGTTCCTGAGGTCTCGCTGCACATCTGTGCATTTGTGGGATGGATTTTTTTAATTATTGTTATTATTTATTTTATGTGTGTGGGTGTTTTGTTTCATGTATGTCTGTTTATTTTGAGCATGGTTGGTTCCTTAGGAGGCCGAAAGAAGGCATTAGATCCCCTGGAACTGGAATTACAGATGGCTGTGAGCTGCCACATGGGTGCTGGGAATCAAACCTCGTTCCTCTGAAAGCACAGCCAGTGAATGCTGTTATCCACTGAGCCGTCTCTCTAGGCCCTGGAGAATGTATTTTGAGGTTTCGAATAGTATAAAGAGTTCTGAATTTGATTTTTTAAATGAAGATTCAAACATGTCAAAGTACCCATTTCTACCAATCTAGAGGCCAAGGCAGATGTCCAAGTGTCTTCCATATTGCCAAGTTGCTTATGGTTTACTCAGAGATGTTGGGTAGATGTGGGCATGAGCTGAGAACTGGGCTCGTGTTCTCTCTGTAGCTCCAGGAGAGAAGGAATGGATTTCTGTAATCTGACAAAAAGCTGGGGTTGTGTTCTGCTACAGAAAAAGGATTTGGAGTCTTTTGTATGTATGTACTTTCTACCCTTTTGTTTAGAGGCTTGAGAAATTCTGAGAGGTACAATAAGGTAATAACACAAAGTTGAGCTTTGTGAAAAAGAAAACTAGGAAGCATTTAGCCCATGGCATCAAATTTCCCTCTTAACAAAAGAAATCTGCACTCTCCATAATTTCTTGCTAGATAATAGTGCTTGTTCTTCCAATGAGCTAACATTCTAACTATTCACCCAATAAAAATAAAGATCACTGTTCACTGCCCACTTCTTCCTCCTCCCAGAGTGTGGGAGGCCTGGACTTGAGGGCAGTCAGGCAATATTAGGAGCTTTTATTTGGTATAATATTCATTAAACAGTTATAATGGTAAACATCAAGAGTCAGAAATAACCACAGAAGAAAAGTTAAGTTTTCAAAGTCCTCATTTGAAATAAGAAAATTTCTGATTTGGTTTGCTTCTAGGTTCAAGGTCTCCTTGTCTTATACAAAGAATGCAGCCAACGGTCAAGGTTGGTACATTTGCCTTGCTAATTACTTTTTCACTAAGAGTGTTCCCTATTTTAATTAGCAAGGCTACTCCTGTACTTTGGTGTTTAATTTCATATCTTGTAATTGAGTGCTTCAGAATTGCTTTGCTCTAGGAAATACTGAAGACATCTACCGATGCCTTCTCCCAGTTATATTCTCTATATCATGTAAAACCTCTCCTTCTAAAAGCAAAATAAAACCAAAAACAAACCAGGAGGTGAGGTGATAATAAAGACCAGTTAATGGTTAGAAGCCATTTCTAGAAAAACACAGTTAAGGGGCTGCAAACTGTGGGATTGCTGACCTTGGTAAAGAGGGATCTTGCTAACCTTCTCTAGGTTCTGAATATTAGGAAGATGAATAATGCCATCTAGCAACTGACTCAAGTCAAGCATGCCAAGCAAGCATGGTGATACACACCCACAATGCAGGCATTTGGAGGTAGAAGTATGAGGAATCTAACTCTGAGACCAACCTGGGCAGTACAGTAGCACCTTGTCTTAAAAAAGACTTGGAAAATCTGGGTGTAATGGCAGGTACTTGTAACCTGAGCACTCCAGAGGAAAGGGCAGGAGAATGAGGGGTTATTTTTAGCTACACAGGGAGTTCAGTGCCAGCCTGGGATACATATAACACTGACTCCAACCCAAAGGAGCCTTCAAGACATGCAAACCCCTTTGCACTGCCTGATGTCCGATTGTATCCATTGTTTTTCCTGATGCTGTTCTCAAATACCTACCAAGAAACACCTTGAGGAAGAGAAGTTGATTTTAGTTCTGGGTATAGAGTTCATCATGGCAGGACTGTGGAAAGGAGACAGGAGCACCTCACAGCTGTAAATGGGGACATGTCTGTGGAAGGATCAGGAAGGGAGAGGTGTTGACCCTGCCCACTGCAAGGTTCTACCCCCAGGTGGATCTTCCCTTCTCAGTTACATCTCTCTAAATGCCCTCAGATACAGGCTCTCAGATGCCTCCTTGGTGACTTTAAATCCTGTCAAAACGGCAGTGAAAATTGACTATGGTAAAAATCTTAATTGATCTTTAAAAACAAAAGAACAAAACAAACAGAAAACCGGAGCCAGATATTGGGGAAGCTGAAAGATCAGAGAGACCGAAGAACAAGCCACAGGCAGTTCTCACTGTTACTGAATCCTCAGGCTGAAAGGGGGAGATCCTGTCTCCAGGAATCCTCAGGCTGAAGACAGGAAGTGAGGGAAAGCACAAGGGCTGAACTTCTGTCTCCTCATGTCTTTTATTTCTTTCTCTGCCCAGCCACATCGATTCCTATCTCAACCATCCTTGTGCTGGGATTAAAGGTGTTTACCACCACTGCCTGGCTCTGTTTGGCCTTGAACTCACAGATATTCAGGGGGATCTAGGTCTCCCGAGTGCTAAGACTAAAGGTCTGTCACCACTGCCTGGCTGCTGTGGCTAACTCTGTGGCTGGCTCTGTCCTCTGATCTTCAGGCAGTCTTTATTTGATGCACAACATATCAGTATAATTGACCGTGACACACCTTTCATCCGGAGCCCCCAGGACACAGTCGTTCTTTGTTTCTGTCATCTCCTCTGATCTATATATACTCTTTATAGTGGTCTCAGGACTTTAATCCCAAATTTAGATTTGGGATTAAATGTCACCCTACATTTTCATTTGTGCTTTCATTCAGAATGAGGGGAGAAATAACAACCCAGAAGGGAATCTTATTCCATTCTCTCCATGATGCTGCTGTCTCCTTGTGGGGCTTGCATCATGTCACAATCTAAAACTAACAGCACAGACATACAGTGTTCCCATGGCCTTAAAACCACTGGGTAGGCTTTGTTTCTAGACTACTACAAAACATTATTTTGAAATTTTAAATTACGGTTGAATACACATGTCATATAAATGTATAATTTCCACTATTTTATGTGCATATGTTCATCTCAGGACATAATTGCACAGGGTTTCATAGTACTCCAAATCTAGTATTTTTTGAGGACCAACATGAGACCACAAATGACTCTTTTTGACACTAATTCCTATGATAGGAAACAGTCAAAACACAGGTGTGGCTGGGGAGGTGATGAAGTGATGGAGGCTGTTTCTACTCAACCCTGAGAGGCTGTGTTATAACCCCAGACCCCACAGTGGAAGGACAGAATACAGTCCCAAAGTTGTCCTCTGACCTCCACACGCTTATTGCGGCACATGTGCCTCTGCACACACACACACACACACACACACATACACAGACACACACATACACACAGACACACACGCATACACACAGACACACACAAAGACACACACATACACACACATACACAGACACACACATACACACAGACACACACGCATACACACAGACACACACACAGACACACACATACACACACATACACAGACACACACAGACACACACATACACACACATACACAGACACACACAGACACACACATACACACACATACACAGACACACACAGACACACACACAAGACACACACACAATAAAATAAGTTAAAAAGAGTGCACTAAAATTTTTGTATCAAATTACCTTTTGTCTGTGTATATAGGAAATGTAACTAATTTTATGTTTTCACTTAGGACTCTTCTCCAAGATATTTTATTACTTAAAAAAATACTACAAAAAAGTCAAAAGGAGTAGAAAATTGGAGGCCCATTTTTATACAGGGGACTATTGAACTTACACACAAACTTCTCTACAAGGTTAAATCACCATGTGAAAGCTAGTGTCCCCTGAAATGAGCTTCAGAAACCTTCCATCTCTGACCTCCACAGCCTTCTGCTTCCATGCTACTTAGCCAGTTGCTTGGACCAAAGATCATAAAATCACTCTTAATGATTTCCTGTGAATATGCAGGCTCAACTCTGTCACAAATAGCACTTTATGGTCACACAGCAATTGCTCTCCTTAGTCTTTTAAAAAATGGATCAGGTTACTCGAGATTTGTTATGAAATTAGATATGAGGTCTCCTTTAGAAAACTAACTGATTATGACACATTTTTCCTCCAACGTCTGGCACTAAAATAGTCTCCCAGGGAAACCATTGTCATCATCTACCTAACATTTGTTTAACAGACACTGAGTAGGTGCTTTGTTGCACACTGTTGGAAAAATATCTTACCATTAAGAGATGGTTTTTAGAGGGATAATCATTATCTGTAATACTACACAAGAGAGCTAAGTACCAGCAAAGTCATAATAACATATAGGTCCTATGGGAAAATGTATGGAGAAAATGCCTTCAATGGTAACGGTCAAGATAAGCCTTAGTAAGAACAGACGGCTTTGAAGTATGGTAGGATAGCAAAGGTCGGGATAGATATTGGGTATAGAGAGAAGTGTTTAGCTAAATTAATGGGAAATATAGCATCTTTAAAGAGATTTTCTTTGGGGGAAGAGCAAAAGGGAACCATTTTCTTATGTTTCAACTGTTTGTTCTTTTATCTCAAGTTCAAGATAGTCAAAGGGTGTGACCCCTCCTAACGAGAAAACTTTTCAGTGAAAGTAGCGGTTTGCTGTGCAGTGGCATAAGCGTGGACACTGTTGCCTTAGTTAGGGTTACAATTGCTGTGATGAAACACCATGACCAAGAGTAGGTTGAGGAGGAGAGGGTTTATTTGGCTTACATTTCCACATCACTGTTCATCACTGAAGGAAGTCAGGACAGGAACACAAACAGGGAAGGATCCTGGAGGCAGGAGCTGATGCAGAGGCCATGGAGGGCTTCTGCTTGTAGGCTTTCCCCCAGTGGCTTGCTCAGCCTGCCTTCTTATAGAACCCAGGACCACCTGCCTGGGTAGGGGGCAGCCAGTAGCCAGATGGCCTTCCCCCATCATCTCCAATTAAGAAAATTCTCTACAGGCTTTTCTGTTTACAAGCCAGTCTTGTGGAGGTAATTTCTTAGTTGGGGTCTCATTAGATGACTATAGGTTGTGTCAAGTTAACAAAACTGGCCAGCACACCTGTGAGGACACACGTTATACTCATGGCTGTATAGAGAGACACAGGGGAAGAGGGATTAGAAGGATGTCATCTCAGAGCTACAGAGCTGGATGGCTTGGGCTTTTCAAAGAAGATTTTTTTATAGCACAGTAAGAGGGTAAGACATAGAGGAAGCAAAGGAGATCGAGGAGGGCGCATGGATGCTCTAGGAACCATACTGTACTAGTGAGATAGGAAAAAGAGGAGTGAACTGGGCTCATTGGCAGCATTCACAACATATCGGTGCAATCTGCATGGTGAGTAATATTGGATGTTGTAGTGTATATAACAGTTAGTGCAATCTGAGCTACTACTAAGGCCAGAGAGATGGAAACAATTAACTATGTCTGAAGCTAGCAGGCCGAGTATACATCTGTACCACTCCTGAGGTAGTGGAGTTCTGAAAGATGGGTAAAGTGACTTTTCCGGAGCTGGACTACCAGCTTACCAGGAATGTATTCCAAAGGTACATCTCACCCACAGTCCTGATAAATTGGCATCTGCTTTGTAATGTGTACATTTTGTAGGGATAGAAACATAATATTTTAACTACTTGATTTGAAAAACCATCCCTGATAGTTACACAGTCATTCTTACACATTTCTCCTGAAAGCCACAACTGGAGACCACAGTAAGACAGCAAGACATTTCTTTCACTTCTGAGAATAGATTTCACCATGAGGCCCAGGGACTTAAGCTTTCCTAAAGAAACTAAGGAACTCCTCTGGGGTTTCAGCTTTCACCAAGGAAGCTGCAGTCTGCTCCCAAATAATCTCTCAGCCAATCAACAAGTTCTTACTAATCCCTTCCCATCACCATCACGAGATAGCCATTGTATGGAGCAGGACAAGTGAGCGTCTTGGTTTTGTCAAGAAAGAAAAGAAATGATAACTTTAAGCAGACATTCCTGACTTCTCTGCCCCTGTATGAACTTTTCACTGTACAGACAGCAGTGAATCCTCTACAGATTGAATCCTATCCTCCACAGCTCATGCCTGGTGCCCAGCTTGTGGCACTACTCTGAACACCCTGGAGTAAGGACTGGAGGTGGGATCTTGGGAAGACAGGTCACTGGAAGCGGGGATTTAAAAGTTATGCCCATCCTAGTTCTGGGTTAGTCTCTCTGCTTGCCATCTAGCTGTGTGAACCAGCCACTGCCTGGCACTTGCATTGCTGCCCACAGAGCTCATGATGTCCTGCCTTCCTCACCATGGCGGACTTAAAAATCCCTTTTAGACTGTGATCCAAAACAAGCAGCTCCAGAGAATTGATTCTGCCAGACGTTTTGTTGCATTGGTGCCAACAGTAACTGATGTAGTTAGGAGCTGATGTAGTCGGTAGCTCCTAAAAGGAACCATATTCATATCTGTGTGTTGCTGCCTCTTCCAAGACAATGAAGGCAGAGATGAACTTTGAAGTGAGATATTTAACTCCATTATACCCAGTTTTTGGAGAGATAGTGTCACTAATACCAGAAACTTATTCAGTGTCACTTGACAGACTCGACTCTTGCTGGGGGCCAGGATGTGCTGATTCTAGGTGAGGCTGGTGACATGCCTGACATCCCTCTGATGTCTCCATGTGGCAAGAGGATTTCATCCCAAGGGCTAGGATCTGAGCTGCTGTTGAGCACCTGACATATCTGCTTAAAGAGAGCAGACGTCGGCTGTGTGCCTGCCCCGTGTGTCAGGGGTCAAACTGTCATGGAGAACAGCTACAGTAGGTGGAAGGGACCAAGACACCCAGGACAGCCGTGGGCTCTGTGCTTTCAACAAGGAAACAGAGGGAAGCCACTCTGCCACTGCTGCTGTCACTGCCCTGTGCCTCAGCCATGGACAGAAAGAAAGCCTGTCTCTCCATCTGAGAGCGGAAGATAAGCACTTTCTACTGAGCACAGCCCGTGCTGACTGTCAAAGGCTGGTTATTGTTGAGGATTATGTAACAAGGCTTATTGGAAGCAAAAAAAAAAAAAAAAAAAGAGAGAGGGAGAGAGAGAGAGAGAGAGAGAGAGAGAGAGAGAGAGAGATAATGATAAAATAAAATTCAGTCACAGAGTTCCATTTGTCCGAGTTGTCGGAGGGAGAGACCCAGGAAGAAAGAAGGAAAGACTCAAGACCTGGCAGGTGTACACAGGTGCCTATGTGTGCACACAGCCGCTTATGTGGTAACTGTAGACTAGGCTTCTGACCTGAGGGAGTCAGGTCCCCACTGACTATGCAAGACTGGAGGGTCTCTGGTGAGGAGCATCAATTCTCATTCTCTTTGGCCTGGAGAATGGGGTCCTTCTGTTTCTTCACTTATGTGGCATCCCATCTACTCATCTGCTAACTGCTGACCCTGCTCCCCACCTCCTTCTCCCGCACATGGCTTCAGCCTATCGTTGTCTTTCCAGTCCTCTCCCACACACAGCTGTTCCTTTCCATCCGCAGGGCCACACCTTGGTCCTAATCGCATCCATCTCTCCTCCTAACTGGTCTTTCCAACAGCCCTCCTTGAGGACCTTCATTCTTCATCCAGCAAGCAGGAAGTCTTGGAAAGCAGATCTACCTCTGTTGAAAGCTTTTTGTTGTTCTTAAGATAAAGTCCAAACTCTTCGCCATGACTGACTGAGTACCTGCTGAGGTACAATCTTTCCCTCCTCAGTCTCATCCTGTTGCAGGATTCCCTTGTGGTAGCGAGTCTATCCTGGCATCTTCCCACTTTCTCACACATTGGGCTCTCCACTATTTTAGGGCTTCAGCTCAGCTCCTCTGGCTGAGAGGTTCCTCTTACCACATTGCTTGCAGGATTCTTCACTATTTTAAATTCTTCAGAAAACACTTTCTCTAATTTCTGACTTCTCCTGTTAGATGCTCTGTATTATAGTTTGAGTGTGAAATATACCCCATAGACTTGCATGTTTGGACACTTGGTCCCTAGCTGGTGGTGCTGTCTTGGGAGGCCACAGAGAGCCTATAAAACACTCTGGCCAGTGCCTGTTTAACAGACTTTAGCCTTAGGCTCCTCCCATCTCCAATATGTAAAGCCATCCTCTGAGGTGTGACCATTTTCTGAGGTGTGGTCTTTTGTTTTTCCTTCCTTAGCATTTGATTCTTTGTTTTTGCCTAAAAACAAACTCAACCCTAGACACCCATTGCCAGGGCTCCTGTAATGGTTCTGGTTCTTTCTTTCCACCACTTCGAATCAAATTCAGGTCCTCAGGCTTGGTGATACGTACCTTAACCTACTACGCCAACTCTCTAGCTCAGGATTGTTTCTTTATCTGCTTCTCTCTCTTCAGCTCCCTGCAGTACCACTGATGCTTTCTCCACTTTTGTAATAACATATAATAGGAGGTCCATGACGTCCTCTAAAAAGCTGAAGCCAATGAGTATGTGTTGTGTATGTGTGATGTGTCCGGGGGATACCATGCTTAAGAGGCTTTATTGGGTATATAATTAAGTGGAGGTATCATTCCTGGAGCGGAGACACAGGGATACTAACACAGGAATAAAGAAGAAGAAATAACTTCTATGTGAATACACTGAGTGTGATGAACTCCAGGGAATCTACTGAAGAGAGATGGTAAAAATTTCTCTAAGATGCTGGTCCTTCAGCTGAGGGTTGGAGGAACAAAAGGAACTGACAACCTGACATTGTTAAAGCCATGAGTGCTGCAGAAGAGTAATGCCCAGTCTGGAGAGGGATGATGTGAGGGGAGCTCCAGGATGAGGTGATACTTCACCTGGCCGGAAAACACAGGCTTGGATGGGTGTCCGGAAGCCAACCGCTAAAGTATTGAAGGACCCCATTCTCAAAGGATCGCAGTACGAGAGGAAAGGGTTTCATCTTCCTGTAGGAAGACAGACCACTGGTTCAAACCATCCCAGTGGCACCGCATGGCTCCCGTGTCAACACTGAGTGATGCTGTCTGTTAGATTATTTCTCCCTGTCACTACAAGACTGACCCATAGGAAGCGTGTTGGGAGTGCTGAGAGTGGCCTGTTCCCTTGGCAACCATCTCTGTCTTTTCCAAGTACCCCAGCTCATCCCAAATGAGGGAGGTCAGTGGAACTACGTGGTTGACTCTCCTCTACTTGCTAAGTACGAAGCTCACACATGGGATCCTCCCCTACACGTACCTTTCCCACTTCATTTCTTCAGTCTCTCCCGACTCTCTGGCTCCATTCTGCTGGCAGAAAAGAAATGAACAGTATTCCATTTGTGAGTGAAAAGAGGGCACAGACAAAATGGTTTAGAAACAAAAACAATGTCCTAAAGGAAAAAACTGTGCTTGACTTCTCAGTCACTGCACCCCACAGTGTTTCTGAACTGCCAGGAATATTGGCCTCCATTTGTCATCCCAGGGAGACAGGAATGACCTCTGCTGAGTGGGTTTGTGTGTGTGTGTGTTTGTTTGTTTCAGTCAGTGTCACTATTGATTAGGATATTATAAACTCAGGACATGATTGCCCCGGAATGTAAATACAGAAAGCCAATGTCAGAATGTCACAGAGAGAGGAAAATAATTTGGACTTTTGCATTTTGGTCTCAGTGTTAAGAGCTTGAGTGCTGGGGAGGGCTGCTGGCTTTATTATAAAGCCAAGCTGTGACAGCTCTGGGATCAGTAATGAAAACATTCCTGAGTGTTGAGTGGGGGGGGGGCAGGGAGGAGGGCAAGGGCCTGCCTTGGGCTGGCGGCAGGAGGCAACCATGACAGAACAGTTAGCAGTGAAGGTGACCTGGGCGAGGGGAGGAGGAATTTAATATCCCGGGCTCTCTTGCCAGATGACATTAACCCTGTTCAAAGCCAGTTCATCCACCTCTGAAAGAGAAGAGAAGGAAGACCAACGTGATTCTTGACCATGAACCCAAGGTTCTTGC
This sequence comes from Sigmodon hispidus, assembly GCA_004025045.1. Classification (NCBI taxonomy): domain Eukaryota; kingdom Metazoa; phylum Chordata; class Mammalia; order Rodentia; family Cricetidae; genus Sigmodon; species Sigmodon hispidus. The sequence continues at coordinate 186,703 of PVIH01001947.1, forward strand.
CTGGAGCGTCCAGGGAAGCATGATATTTGAATGAATTAGAGCTCTTAATTTTTTTTTTTTTAAGAAAGTGTCTTACTATGTAGCCTTGGCTGGCCCAGAACCCATTATATAAACCAGGCTGGCCTTGAACTCACAGAGATCCTCCAGAGTGCTGGAAATAAGGGTGTGTGCCACCACACTAATTTGTACTTGTAAATTAATCTTTCTATGATCGAAGTGGCATAATACCTGCTGTTCTTAACTCCCATAAGCCTTTTCTTTTCAATTTTTTTGTTTGGGGGTGTGTGTGGGAGGAGAGAGTCAGTGTCTCATGTATCCCAGACTGGCTGTAAAGCTGCTCTATAACTGATGATGGCCCTGAACTCTCCATCCTCCTTTCCTTCGTCTCTCCAGTGTCCAAGTTTATGATGCCAGGGACTGAACCCTGTGCTTCCTGAATGACAGGCTGGTACCTTATCAGTAGTGCTACATCTCCAGCCCTTGGTACAACCTTTCATAAGGGCAAAGACTGAGTCATGGTGTGTGTGTGTGTTTGTGTGTGTGTGTGTGTGTGTGTGTGTGTGTGTGTGTAACTGATGTGTATTTGGGATAAATGAATGCATGCACATTTGTATTGCTCAAACAGGTATATTTTGACATTTTATGTGCTCAGTGTATGCATCATCTAAAATAAGATGCCAAACATTTTATGACATTTTCATGTTTTTGGAAACATCTCTTGTGCCCCTTGGTAGCTTTTCCCCATAACTCTGTTCCCAACAAAAGAACCACATTCTGACTCATCCCTGTACATAAGTTTGACTTCTCAGATTTCATCTAAATGGAAACAAACAGCATGTAGTCTTTTGTATGCTGCTTCTTTCCTTTATCAGAATGCTCTTTTGTGAAGAACATTCCATGGTATTAATGTATCAAGTCAATTTTGTTGATTCTCTATTGGCCAACCATAAGGCTCATTTAAGGTGAAATTGTTATTATAGAGTAGATGTTTAATATCATAAAAACCTTCCAAGCATTTCTCCAAGGTGTTCATAACATTCTGCATAGCAATGTATGAGAGCTTTGCATTTACATAGCAGCGTACGAGAGTGGGAGGTGAGGAGTCTCCGCGCTGCCACTTGGAGGTATTGACTCTGAAGGCTTGTTTTGGATTTGTGTTATATATAGGTCTGGAGTCGCTCAGAAAATCACCATGACTATAAATAAATTTTAATAAGAAGAGAATGTATTAAATACTGGTGCAGGATACCTACGACACCAAGAGCGCAGTGGAGAGCGCCCCCAAGAGGTAGACCTTGGCCATATGAGGCCAAGGCTTAGAAGGTCAAAGCTCAGATGACATGGATTCCCTCTACATGTAGGCGGGGCCTAAGTTTAGCATCTGTGTCCTGCAGTTGTCCTTGTCATTGAGCAGAGTAAGCAAGTTTAATTACAAAAGCAGAAATAACAGTTTTATGATGATTATTCCAAAATCAATAAATTTTATAAGATGAGTCAATTTTAGAATAATCTTCAATGTCTAAAATAAAAGAAAGAAAAAGAAAAGTGGACTGCTAAAGTACATCCTGAACAAGCTAGGGTATGGTCTGGACATGCAAGGGTATAGCCTGGAACATTTAGGGGCTTAAACGTTAGAGCAATGGTTCCCAATCTTCCTAATATTGTAATTTTGCTGTTATGAATTGTAATGTAATTAAGTGTTTTCTGATGGTCTTAGGCAATTCCTGTGAAAATGTAGTTAAACCCCCGAAGTGGTCAAGACCCAAAGGTTGAGAACCCCTGTTTACATACACTGCTTTTTAGTCTCTCAAGCATGAGTCTACACTGGAAATATAACCCTAACCATCATATTTGTTTCAGTTCTGGGATCAAATGGGGACCATGAACATAGGAAGTAGATGTTTTATCACTGAGCTACATCCTCCGCCCAAGTTTTAATTAAAGACAAATAAACACAAGGCAGAGTTGCATAGTTTGAAGTATGCTAAGCCTATAAAAACAAAATGAACGCCTAACAGAGAGAAGGGAGAGAGAGTAGGTATATGTGTCTGTGCATGCATAGTGCATGGTATGTATGTGCACATGTGTGTGCAGACCCACGTAGAGGCTAGAGGTTGACATTTGAAGTCTTGCATTATCCTCTCCACTTTAGTTTTTGGGTCAGGATCTCTTACTAAGGCTCAGGTGAAGCTGGCTTGCCATCAAGCTTACTTTTCTCTGTCTCCTGAGTGCTAGGAGAACCACACTTAGCTTTTATGTGTATGGGTGTATGTATCCAAATTCAGGTCCCCATGCTTGCAAGCAGGTACCATGCCAACAAAGCAATATTTATAGACCTGATATTTTCAAGAGAAGCCTTCAGTCATTTTTGCTTAAAAGCAGTGGATTTAGGGTTTCTGATTTGGGAATGTTTGTATACAAATTAATAAGCTATGTTAGGGATGGTTGGGCCCATATCCAGATATAAGATTAAATATATTTCATGTATACTTTGCAGACACTAGCTGGAGACAGTCTTAGACATTGTTGTGTGCCCATTTTGTGACCTGTCATATAAGGTTTGGTTTACAAGTTTTTGCTCATAGCATCGTATCAGGCCTCAAACAGTTTTGGGTTTTGGAGAATTTCTGATTTTCCAATCAGGGCTGTCTAACCCATGCAATAAAGTTTACCTCCCTGAGTTCTTTGTTGAGTTGGCTGCCTAGAGAAGCCCTTGTGCCTGAAGTGGCATGGTGTCTGTGGTTCCCAGGACACCTCACACCTTTTAATCAGAGCCAGCTTCCCAGGGGCTCAGGAGTCAAGTGCACAGGGCAAGAACATGCAGCCTGCTCAAACTAGTTCACCTTTTAGAAAGAGCTGGAATCAGCTGTTTCTTTTCACTTTGACAATAGCTCTGACTGGCATTTAATGACACCTTAGACTGTGGAAAGTCATCTGAGTTGACACATTAGGAAAAAATGGGCCATGTTCTGCTTTAGAATTTCTTCTAGCACCAAGCGTAAAAGTTAAGTTTTATTTTTTTTACCTGTTTATTCATTTATTTATTCATCCATTCATTATCCAACAAACATGGGGTGAACATACTCGTGCCAAATTCCATTTGGAGGGCATCTGTATTTTTTATATTATTGTCCTGTCCATGGCCAAACCATCATAAGTGTGTCCAATCTCATCTATGCCATTGTCCAAATTATGTATTTACTATTTTAAGAGAAGAAACAGACAGAAACAGGATTAAAGCCTTGAATGAAATCCAATTAAAGGATGAAGAAGACATTCATTGAATATAGGTTTAATTTTTTTCAGAATCTTCAATTTATTGAAACAAATTTATAATGTATGTCCTTATGATTTTCTGGAATTTCATTCATATCTGTTATAATGTTTGCCTTTCAGTTTCTAGTTTCATTGAAGTAGGTCTTCCCTTTTTTGTTTAATTTGGTTAAGAATTTACCAATTGTGTTTAATCCTTAAAAATATATTTATTAATTTCAAAAAAGGATGAAGAAGAAGCAAATAATAATATCTATGAGTCACAATATAACTTCTCACAGCTCAGCTTCAACATTGTTACTGTAGAATAATATTCCTTAGATTTTGATGATGTGTTTGCTTTTATAACACCAATGTATTTTTATTACATATATCAATACAGCATCTATTAGACAAATTGAGTATAATTTACATTTGGTCATAGAGCAGAGAGCATACACATGTTAGATGCCTTAGTCCACACTACTGATCAGATTTCTCAGGATATTACCTCAGGAAGCCTGGAAATGGGAGATGCCTCCTTCTCTACCAGACTAGGATCCTGGACTTTTCCTTGTGTCATAAGCTGTTTTCAGTTCTCTGAGCAGAGGAGTCCTGTGGGTAGATGACTGCCTCAGTTGGGGAAAAGGGAGATGTATAGACCTTCAGGTCACAGAAGGCAGATTCAGGAGAGGTAATGGCCTAGGTCCTGTCTCATGCTGTATTCCATCCACCCTGTGGTGGCTGCTGCTTCTGGTCTGGCCAGCTTTCTTGGCTTAGCAGTGGCCTCCTCATCTTCTCCATCTCTAAGGAGATTAGTCAGCTAACAAGCCGGAAGTCAAATAGCTTTGGCCTTTAATCTCCTGGTTATTCTGAGGCTGTTTGATCTTAGTCTCCTTCAGACCAGGGCTTTGAAAGAGCATATTCTCCTTCTGTGAAGAAAAAAGACCAGGACACAGTCTTATTTTAAGTGTCTTCTGTGTACAAGCATTCATGAAGATGTATTTAAAAAAAAAAAAAAAGAAAAAAAAACCTTTTATTCTCTCTTTCCTTAGTGGATTTTTGTTTCTTGCTCATGTTCTCTTTTAGCTCATTTTTTTTTATGTCATTGGGTTATAGCTGGGTTGATCTGTCCAGGGCTCTTTTCCTGTTGGAGTTGTGTGTACATGCTGGGTTAAGAGACTCAGGATGGAGCCTGACTGCCCTGTTCATTGCTGCTGACCCCTAGTCAAGCTCGCTACTGAGCTTTCCAGCCACTAGAAACCTGAAAACTGCTACCTGATTTGGGCAAATTTAGTTAGAATTTAAGAATCTTAAAGAAGAAGCACAAATTTAATGCTTTGTAGAGCTTCCAACGATGGCATATTAGTATAAACATTTCGAGGATCCAGTGTATTAAAAAGAAAAGGACGCCTTAATTATTACCTTGTCAGCCATATTTTACATCATGAAGTGTTCTAACAGACACTCAGTTCCAGATCCTTCACCTGCTTAGCAAATGCCTTTTCTTCATCCATATTGCAAAAGCAAATGCAATTGTGGGGTGTTATTTTGCTTTACTTTTTGGGAGAGGGTCTCTCTATGCATCCTGGCTTTCCTGAAACTAGCTATGTCAACTAGACCGACTTCAAATTCCCAGAAATCCTTCTATCTCTGCCTCCCAAGTCCTTGGATTAAAGGTATGTACCACCATGCCTGGCCCATTTTGTTAATATCCGCAGTATATAAAATCTGACTCTAAACATAACTGAGGCCACATTTGGTGGTGTACACATAATCCCAGGTTTGGATGTTGGTGGAGGAAGATTCAGACATCAGGGCAATCCTAAGCTACATAGTAAGTTTGAAGCCAGCCTAGGCTACATGAGACTCTGATTTTAATAATAATAATAATAATAATAATAATAATAAACAAAAAAGAAAGAAAGAAGTGTAACTTGAGGGCTGGAGACATGGCTCAGTGAGGAAGAGAACATGGTGCTCCTACAGAGGACCTGGGTTTGGTTCCCAGTGTCCAAACAGTGACTCACAACTATCAATAACCCAGTTCTATGGGATGTAACAGGCATGTACATTGTGCCTATCCATGAATGAGGACAAAATATTCATACACACAAAGTAAAATGAAAAAACCAAAAATTAAAAAAAAAATAAATGCAATTGAGTCTTTAGCCCCTGTGTGGAGTAAGGGTTATAACATGTGGGCATTAACCATCAAACAAGACATCATTTGCTAACTGGAATACCGAGCTTTGTAGTCAGTCATCAACTGAATCATCATTTTACCCAAGAAGGCAAGCCCGGGGCAGGGACCTGTTAGCTTGGCTGAACAGAAGCCGTTAACTGTTGAGCATAAGCTTCTAAGCTTGGAAGTGGCCTCATTCTTTTGAAGAGATAGTTGGCTTATCGTTCTGAGTGTAGTTCTGTCTGTCTTTACTTGTTCTCCAGTCGTTCCCTAGGTGGCCTCTGTCTCTGGGACTTAACTTATGGGTATGATATCCAAGAATGAGGTCTCACAAAACAGAAAGCAAGGCTTGGGCTTGGGCAACATGCTTGCCTGTGAGTTTCAGAGACCTCTGTGAGACCATCCCAAAAGCCTCCACTTAAGCTCAGACCATGACTTTCCCCTTAGCCAGAGAAAATCTTCCACCTTTCAATGTAGAACACATGGTGGCTGCTGGAAAGGTCTTTTAGCCCAGTTAAAAGACAGCTAGCTCAAGGGGGATGCCTGGTACTTCACCTATGGTTTGTCTCCAGTGCCATAGAAAGAACCAAGGAGCAATTCCAGTTCAGAGCCTAGTCCATCAGGGAGGAAAGATTTGACCATCTACATGAAGTTAATTATTAAAGGTCGTCAGATGTCACAATGGGGATTAGGAATATTGTGGTTAAACGCTCACCACATGTCCAATTTGAGTTGTACTTTCTCTCTCTAGCACCAGTTCAAATTAAGACTACATTCATGTCTGATGACTCACAGCTGTTCAGCCTATAACTTGGGGTGGGGCGGGTGAATTTGCATAGCAGCCTGTGCCAGGTAATGGTTAGGAAAGATGTGTATCTCTCTTTGTTGGAATAAGCACCCTGGAAACCTAAACTGTAGTTATTATCCTTATCTGACAGCCATCTTCATGCTTAAGAATACCTGTAAATTAGCTTCTTGGTGCTTTGTACCTAGCTTATGAAAGGCACTCCCAGGTGAAATGTTACACGCAGGCCCCCAAAAAATCAGAAAATGGCCAAATAATAGTGGCAATCAGTCTGTCCTACAATAATTCTCAATTAAATTTGATGAGATGTTATGGTCAGGGCTGCCAAATACTCTTGCCACACACACCCTGGGAGACAGTGTTTTTTGAATGTAGTGGTCTAAGCATACCCCCGAGCTATGGCCATGGTGCCCACCTGCTTAGCATTTGGTTGAGGGAGTTCTCCAGGGGGCTTGCACCATGCCAATGATCTCACAGCAGGGTGGAGGCCATCCAGACAGGAAGGGAACAGGTGACACTCGGCTCAGAGGTACACTCTCATGATGCTGAGGGGCTGAGGAAGCTTTGAGGGTGATGGCCCATTTCCAGCAATCCTGAGGGCTGTATGAGGAACCTTTCATGCAGAAATATTTGGGGTCCTGGACATGCATATGGTTTTGCGATTTGTGGTAAGTAGAGGGGGAAGGATATTGGTGGTGGAGCCAGCTTGGCACAGGGGAGTCCCCCTTCCGTGCACTGCTGTGCATGGAGCTCTGTAGGCAGCAGGAAGTTGGTGTGGGGTGTTATAACTCAAGGAACAGAAGTGCTCTCCAAAGAACAAGACAGGGGTCCCTTATGTATTGTTTATGAGTTCATGTACATGTTTATTTATTAGTTTTGTGAGACAGGGTCTCCTACTGTGGAGCCCAAGCTGTGACCACCTCCACCTTTGTCTCCCAAGTGCTGAGGTTACAGGCATGACCTCATGCCCCACTTGAATAGAACCCTTTAAATATGGAACAGATTGTATAGACTATGCCTAAATCAGAAGTCATATCACTCCACCATTTATAAGGGAATTGGCATGAACTTATGTCACAAAAGCTAAACAAAACTGCCGAACTACCATCTGCACTTGTGAGTTTATTAAGCAACACTGAATGATAGAAAAATCAAGGGAAAAAGGGAGCTTTGACAATATTTAAGCATCTTTAGTAATGACCAAAGAAGCATTTAGAAATCTAAAGTGGACTGAGCTGGTTATGGAGGCTCACTGGTACAATACCACCACTTGTGGGGCTGAGATGTGTGGAGTGTTATGAATTGGGATGTAGCCCAATCTGGGCTACATAGTGAGTTCCAGGCTACCCTGAGCTATATAATGAATGAGTCCCCTATTGTTTGTTTAGTTGGTTTGGTTTTTTTGTTGTTGTTATTGTTGCTTGAGACAGAGTTTCTCTGTGTACCTTGGACTGTCCTGGAATTCAACTTTGTAGATCAGGCTGGCCTCGAACTCAGAGATCAGCCTACTGCAATTAAAGGCATGTGCCACTACAACCTGGAGAGTCCTTAATCCTAAACAAAATAAAACTGGAGTAGATGGAATGTGTCACAGGCTTGGTTTTGTGATAAACAGACCCCAGGAGCTATAGGGTGGAGCCCTCACTGGGGCCAAGAGACTATCTAACTGTTTCCACTGGAGTGCCTAAAAAAAGCCTGCATGGGGAGGCAGCCTCCAGGCCGAAGCAGGAGGCCAAGTGTGGGCCTCAGACTGGTTACTCTGGTTAGTGTCCTCTCTGTCCTTCAAGTGAGTGACTAAGAAGCCAAACTTAATGACCTGTTAGAGATGGAGATCATGGCACCAGCTGTTCCCAGGAGCTGCTGCTGATGTCATTTTGACAAGAGCCCCCAACTCAGGGGTTACTTGAGCAGAGTTGTGGGCTTAGTGTTCTGAGAAAGTTAAAAAAACAAGGGACTGTTGGTCTAAAGGTGTAGAGTTTTCTTTCTTCTTGGTTCTCAGAGCTAGATTCTTTGCTTACCACTTGTTTTAAATTATTACTTTGTGCCGGTGTCTGGAGACTTGGACAGGAATCCTGGAACAGTAGTACTCCCTAAGCATTATCCAGGCTTGGTGACAATTATAATTCAGCCACTCCAGGCTCATTTGCAATCAGCAGGACCTGCTGGACGTGTGCTCTGAGGACAGTGTATCTATTTCCAAGGCTGATTTCCTTTTGCCTCATTCCACTCTTGTCCTGTGTTCACAGTGACCTGACCCTCTGCCTGCTTTGTTAATGTCTCGACCTTTGAAACTTGGAGAAAGTTTCCAAGGTTTCTTTTCAAAGTTTGGAAGGATTAGGCTCCCTTGAGGGCAGGTACAACAGAAGGATTCGAATAGAAATTTGTGTTGTAATGTCTACCAGTGCACACTTGGGAGGGTGGTTCAGTCCTGAGATGATACAAGTCAGTCACGTTCACTACCTGCACATGTGGCCTGCAGGAGCTGCAGAACATTCTAGCCTGATTTGCCATGGACACCTGATGTGGTCCTTTGCCTGTGTGTGACAGGACAGATGTGTACTGAGGTGTTGATGGGGTCATCTTGCCTTGGAGGGATGGAGAAAAGCCATCAAGCTGGCCTAAACATCCTTTTCTTTGCTATATGGGTAGCCTTAAGCAAATCACTTAGCTCTTTAATTTTTATGCAATTTATTACTATTGTATGTCTCTGTGTGTAGGGTGTGTGTGTGTGTGTGTGTGTGTGTGTGTGTGTGTGTGTGTGTGTGCCAGCACCCATGTAAGGAGTTCAGAGAACAGCTTGCAGAAGTTGGCTCTCTCTGACCATGTAGCTTCTGGGAATTGAACTCGGGTTCTCTGGCTGGCAGAGTGAGGACCTTTATTTACTGGGCTCTCTCCCCAGCCCGTACTCTGTGCCTTAGCATCTCAGTAACTTGATTTTAAAAGAGGCAAAATAATATTCACCTTCTACAACTTGTTATAAGAAACCAATGGCCCTGTCCACATGTTCTGGCTTTTATGTGGACCATCCCTTACAGGATCGTGTATTTGATGGCGGTGCTGTTCTGAGTAGTTGTGGAAGCTTTCTGTGGTGGGGCCTCTCTGGAGGAGGAGAGTCGCTGGAGTCTCATAAGTCCCCTTTCTATTGTGTCTCCTGTCTCCTTTCTGCTTCCCAGTCCAGAGAACCGTGACGGAATGAGGACTCCTAGTCACACTCCAGCCACTGGCCCTCTGTGCATGATGGACTGTGAGCCTCTCAAACTGTGAGCCAAAATAAAACACTTTTAAGTTGTTTCCTTATAAAAAAGATATATTATTGTTACCGATTGTGTGTGTGTTTGTGTGTGTGTGTGTGTGTGTGTGTGTGTGTGTACTTCCCATCTGTGGGCAGATGCTCGTGGAGACCCTGGAGCTGGATTTGTAGCTGACAGTGAGTGCTGAGAGCTGAAGAACTGAGCTCAGCTCCTGTGAAGAGCAAGTGAGTGCCCTCCCTACCTGTGAGTCACCTCTCCAGCTCCTTCAGTGAGAAGAGTGATCCACTGGGCAAACATGAGCTCAGCCCCAGACACATGCAAGGATTCAACTCACAAGCCCTGATTCCCACCTCCCACCATGGTTCTATATCATGAAGGTCTCCATGGCAACATGTTTTCTTTTATTACTGAAAACATCATTCAGATGTTTCCATCTGAAAGGAAGAGGGATGTTGCGGGTGGAAATTATCAAGATACATTGTATACACATTTGAAATCATTAGAGAATAAGCAAAAGATATTAAAAATGAATTCATCTTTCTAAACAATGCACATAGATGACGACTTTGGGTGATAAAAACTTGATGCTGTAGGACTCAGCCCTTCTGTTCCTCAGTGTTTTCTTTGGTGTGGTCTTCAAAAGAATGTTGATACTAGAAGTGAAATTCTAGACCACGTTCAAGTAAAAAGAAAAGAAAAATGAAAAAGTCAAATCATGAAACGGAAAACATCTTGTAAAATTTTTGAGCAAATTAACTACATGCCTTTCTTGTCGGCCTCATTTCCATCGTGTTTCTGCTAGGCTTACAGCTCAGCTGAATTCTCTGCCTTTACCTGCCTGCTTCCCACTAGCACACAGCCTGTCCTTTGCCTGCCTGCCTCCTCTTGATTCTCTGGCTTTTATCCTGGCAACCACTCTCCATACCACACTAACTTGGGCTCCATTTGTGTGCTTCTGAGTGATGCATTTCACATCTATAATAAAAAGTAGCACTCTACGGGGCTGGAGAGATGGCTCAGCAGTTACGAACACTGGCTGCTCTTCCAGAAGTCCTGAATTCAATTCCCAGCAACCACATGGTGGCTCCCAACTGTCTATAATGGAATCTGATGCCATTTTCTGGTGTGCAGATGTACATGTAGAACTCTCATATATTAAATAAATCTTTTTCAAAAAGGAAAGATTTTTTTTTTTAAAAAAAGAGTACCATACGCTGAATAATCCTTATTATTGAGTTGCTTCTCCAAAATGTGAGTCCCAAAGACCAATAAATTTGTCATAGCTGATGTGCCCAGAACCTGAATAAAACAAGTTCTCAGAGAGTGTTTGGGGGTCCGTGAGATGAGTCAGCAGGTGAAGGTTCCTGTCACCAAGCCTAATGGGCTGAGTTTGATCTCTGAGATCCATAGAGTGGAAAAGAACTGATTCCATCAAGGTCCTCTGACCTCTGCTCAAGCGGCCTGTGCATTCATACATACTTGTGTGGACACACACACACACACACTGAATAAACGAACAGCTGTAAAGAAAGTATTTGTGGACTAGAGTGTAAAATAGGAAGCCAAAGTCCTATAAACACCCCTCCCCCATTGTCTCCCTTTTATTATCATATCTATATGAAATATACTCATGTGTGTCAACATGCATGTTCTAGATAGCTACTTGAAAATCTGTGAAAAGATTGAAAAACAATCAAAGGCAGTATACTTTCACAATTCCATTTGCAAAATAAACTTTGTATGACTCCTTCCTGTGGTGAGGGCCATAATAAACAAGATGAACAGATTGGCTAGACTCTGGAATCTCTTACTTCTACCTTCAGTGGATTTTACACTTCCATCATCTGGTAGGTTGTGAGCAATCCTAGATCTTTTTCTGGCTTCAGCACAGGCTAAGTGGTTCAGCATCCTTGCATCAGGCCTTACCAAGGTTAGTTAGGAGCCCGTCTTTGAGATGAAGGCTGAGAACTTCCAAGACTTCTGGGAAGGAAGCAACAAGAACAATTCCTTACTGTTTTCTGCTGAGAAAAACGAACCTGTGGGGGAGGGGAGACCCCAATCTCTGATAAATGACCTTTCCTTATGAAATGAGCACACATCGGTGTGACACAAGTCATTAGCCGTCAGGAGCTGGTCCTTGCTGTCAGAGGCCAATTTTGAGATTAGTGTTAATTGCAGGGGGCCTTAACGGCCTTTGCTCTCAACCCGGTAACACCACCAAGCTGCCCTTCCCAGCCTTCTGCCAGTTTCATTTCAGCTTCCAGGAAGGGCCTGGCAGAGTGCAATCAATTATGGGCCAGTGAGGATTTTCCCACAGGTCTCACTTGGAGATGAACGGCTATTCCTGCTGCCCAGACAGCTGGCCAGACCGTCCACTGGGAAAGGAGCCTGCGGAGGGGAGTGCGGGTCTTGTCAGCAGCACTGCTGACAGTCCATCCGTTATCCGTAGGGCTTGGCAGAGACGGACTGAACCACCTCCGCCTGTCCCTGCACTGCCTGGGGTTGGCGCCTACCCTGGCTACTGTTTCATCCCAACATCCAGGGGCCCAAATAAAAGAACAGGGAAAATCAAATGCACTGTATGTAAGGGTCCCGAGGAAACAGAGAAAGTAAAGAGCATTGGATGAGCACAGCCTGATACTAATGTTTGGAAGTGAGTTCCGTTCCGGTCAGGTTCTGTATGTTTAACTATTTTCAGAATTGTGCTTTGTGTCATTTATATCTCTTAGCGTTAACCTGGACTTTATGACCATCTCCGAAGATTTAAGACCAGACATTTCAACATTTGAAAAATCTCTCCCTCTCAGGTGTTCTGCTTAGCAATAGGAATAGAATGTGTGTAAGGTTGTTTTACTATCAATTATCCTCCCTGATTTAAATTTTTAGCTAAGATTTTTTTTTTTTTTAGCAAGAATGATACTTTTAGTGTAGACAAACTATGTTTTCTGTATTTTATCATTTGTCTTTTGCCTCTTTTTTTTTTTTTAAAAAAATCCTCACTGGCCCATAATTGATT
>PVIH01001947.1:199311-209615 GCA_004025045.1 Sigmodon hispidus
AAAAAAAAAAAAAAAAAAAAAAAAAAAAAAAAAAAAAAAAAAAAAAAAAAAAAAAAAAAAGCTAGGTTAGTACAAACAACCCCATCTAGTTTTAACAGGATTCAGACTACTTAAAAGTAAGTAATTCCTAAATGGTAATATATCAAAGTAAACTTACCAAAGTCATTAAAAGAAATATTGGTTTTTGAAGGATAAATTAGCCATTCCATTCTCCATGACAAAGGCATTTTAAGATGACGAAAGTCCAGTGATATAGAAGAGAAGACTCAGCTGGTACAGTACCTTCCGGCATGAACAAGACCCTGGGCCAGGCAGGATGGTCAGAAGTTCAAAGTCATCTCTGTAACAGTCAAGTTCCAATGCAGCCTGGGAATACTCGCTGAGTGTGGGGTGGGGCACTAAAAAGAATGATATAAACACCAATGCCACACTACAATATGTAAAATATTAATAAATATCAAATGCTTCTGACTCCTTTTGTTTTATTCTTTTAGGAAACTGTCCCAGACTGGCCTAAAATTCTGAATATAGCAAAGATAAACTTGATTCTGATCTTCCTGCTGCACCTCCTTAGTCCTGGAATTAAATGCGACACCCAGTTTATGTAAGGCTGGGGACTGAACCCTGCAGCATGCTAAGGGAACACCGACAATCCAGCTACCTCCCTGCGTTGGTTGATGGTGTGAGTGAGAAAGACTCTCATCTGTAGTCCAGACTGGCCTTGAACTCATGCTTAGCATCTTGCCCCAGTTTTCCTAGTCCTGGGATTATAGCAGCTTCCGTATCTGGCTTTTTTCTTTTTCCTTTTTTTTTTTTTCCCACATAAAATTTCTATGGATCTTTGAGGAAGTTAGCTGTATAATTAAAACAGTTCTTGATTACAGTTATTCAGTTCAAAATTAAATAAAATCGGGCAAGTTATCATGGGTATGAAATGTAAAACAGTGGAATGTGGCAGTCAGCTAGAGCCCCATCCTTTGGGTGACAAGTTTGAGACAAGGTCTTTTAGAAACAAGTGAAATGATACAGAAGTATGGGCACCACCTGACTGTACTTCTGGAGATCAGAGCCAAGTGATGAGAGAAAACTACTTCTCTCTCTGATTGGTTCGTCCATCTCCACTTGGAGGAATGCTGGAGGTCAGGGAGCAGAGGGAGCTATGAATTTGGAGCCCCTGACCTGTGTGCACATGGGGTAAGGGACCTCCTAAGTTACTGCTTTGAAACTGTACCCATGACAACATTAAATGCTGAGTCCCAGAATGAGGGCTGCATGGCCAACGTTTCATTGTACAATGTTCCAGTTAATCCAGTCACCTTGACTCCCTGGGACTGACTATTATATCCAAATCACATATCCAAATTAACCAGACCCAAAGTCTATACAATTCAGCGAACATCTTTGTGGTTAGAATGGGCATCTGGCATGGAAACTGAAACTTCATACTATATTTTATGCCTTCAGTATTGAATATGTTTTATGTACCTGCCAACTGCTCAAACAGAAACCCTATAACAGAATTAGAACTAGAAAGACAATAAGCATTTTATCCTCTGGAATAACTGTGTCCATCACCTGTACTCAGTCCTGGTTAATATTGGTGTGCATTTTATTTATTTTCAAGCTTTTAAATAGTAAGGTTTGTGTAATTACAAATACAATAAAGTTTAAAAAACAATAACTGGGAGGGGCAGGAGAGGGAAGGGAGTTTGAACAAGGAGATACATGGATAAAAAAATGAGACTTTATTCAAAAATAAACAAACAAACAAACAAACAATAACCAAGTGATTCTGTTCTTTTTGCAACACAGTGCAGTCTCAGGTTGGCGGAGGTACAGTGGATGCATTCTGTGATTCATTAAGCTATTTTCTGCTTTTAGAACATTCTCCAAGTTTGCTCCTTGATTTTATTGGCTGAAAAGTATATTCTGTCCATTCTGAAAAACAGAGGTATCCAGTTGAGCCAAGGCCACTCTTCTGTGGGGGAGATGTCATTACACCCATCACATTCTGAGCTGTTTTCCTTCTCTGCCCTTGGCCTGCAAGGTCCTCAGGAACAGAGGCTTACCTTTTATTTTCTGAAGACATCTAGCATGGAGATAGCTATCGACAAATATTTGGGAATTGTATAAAAGTAGGTGTGGGAGAACACTGAAGGAGGCAAAATGACAAGAAAAGGCAGATGCCACTGGCTTAGGAGTCATGACATATTTACATACTGTGCAGACCAAGTCATTGGAGATCATTGTCCAAGCCAGGTTGCAGATCCTTGTTCTCCTGGTATCAGCTAGTACTCTGTGGTTAAACACAGAAGGGGAGGCTATCAACAAAGACCAACCACTGGTAATCAGACCCAAAAAGTTGGATTAATTATGTAACTAACTGGCTTTTATTGACCCGTTACTAAATGCAATGAGTAATAATTGTTCTATGACCCTGGAATATAAACCATGCCACATTTACTTTTCTTTTAAAAAGATTTATTTGTTTTATTTTCTGTGTGTGACTGGTGCCTACAGAGGTCAGACAAGGGTATCAGATCCCCTGGGACTGGAGTTATGGATGGCTCTGAACCACATGTAGGTGCTGGGAATTGAACTCAGGTCCTCTGCAAAAGCAACAAGTGCTTTTAACTGCTGAAACATTACTCCAGCCCACATTTGATTTTTTTTTAAATAGCAGTAAATGAAGGTCTTCTCTTGACCACATAGTTTAATTCCAGATTCCATTATCTTAAGGCTCACCCCTTTCGATTTCAGGGAGAGTAAAGTGAGTTCCCAGAAATTCACAATCAGATTGATTAAAGAGGGTCTCTGGCCTTTGGCTCTGCAGCTTCCCTGAGGGGGACATCTTTTGATCTCCTCATTCCCCAAAGCACTAAGACCTTCAGAATGTCCCACAATGAGCCTTAGACATGGGCTGTGCCTCCTAGGGTCCAACAGCTTACTGTTGGGCTCCCCGACACTCACCAAGGGCACTGTTTGCTACAGGTGGAGGTCCATCAAGTCACTCATAGGACAACTTCTTGGGATTCCAAGTTTTGCTTTGTTCTTTCCCAAAACTGTCAATTATTTTAAAATTTTAATTAACACATAAAAGTGCTGTGTATTTATGAGTTATCATGTCATATTTTATACTTTTTTGTATATATTGTACTTTGTTTTTTAAAAAGAAAAAGGTAAACACTCATCCTCTCAAATTATTTCTTTGTAGAAAGGCCATTAAAGCCCCTTTATCCTCAATATAGTCACCTTATGTACAGCCAAACACCAGAATCCTGGACTCTTACCTAGGATCCTGGACTCCTACCTCGATATAATGTAGGGCCTGGAAACACCCTTTCCCATCATTCCATGTCTCTAGTCTTTTCCGTCTCTAGAAGACACTGTCAGTCTCTCAACTGCTGTAAGAACATTTTCAAGAGTCTAAGCCGGTGCGAGCTTGTGTGATGCTTGTCTGTCTTCCTACTTCACCCCCCTTTATACTCTAATCGACCTCCACCTCCATATTATTAACCATGCTACTTCACCCCCTTTATACTCTAATCGTATTCCATTGCGGAACTTCACCATGCTTTCCCTTTAGTTCAGAGTTTAATTTTTATTCACAGTAGTAAAAAAATAAGTACACTGATATATAAATAGTCCAATTTTGTGTCGAGGTGATGTAGGTCTGTGGGGAAAGACAGAGGGAGAGGGAGGGAGGGAGGGAGAGAGAGGCTAGGTTCAGGGAATAACTAAACCTGGGCATTTGAAAGCAGAAAAGGCACTGGGTGTTTATACAGTCTGTCTACTACCTTCATGTTCTACTTCCTAACAGGTCTCTAACACGCTGTTCTTATAAATATTAAAGTGATACCTTTTTTATTTCATGGCAGGGCACATGTATCTGGCTTTGAACTTACTATATAGACTAGGCTGGCCTTGAACTACTGATTCCTCTGCCTCTATCTCCCAGATGCTAAGATTCCAGGCATGCCCAGCTAAATTGATGCATTTTAGTTTTTATCTTTTTGTTACTTGACATCTGCTATATTTAAAAAACAAACAACAACAACAACAAAAAAAAACAAGGCTTTGGACCAAAAGAAAGAGGTTTGCCTGTATCTCTCGGACCCTCAAAGAACAGTTTATCCCATCAGGTTATAAGGTCATTTCTCCATTTTAAGTTTTGTCCAAAAGATCAAAATGTTAAATTTAGACAAGGTTTGTGTTTTCTGAGGCAGAGAACTTGGACACCAGAGAGAAGGAGAGCAAGGGAAGAGGTGGTTCCTAGCTCTCTTTATTTGGACTCAGCCCCCCTGAAAGACCAAGTAGTGCAAATTGGGGACTATCTACTTCGGGGAGTAGAGGAGCACATCTCTTTGCATATGCACAGCACCATCACAAAAAATGGAGCAGAGGGCACCCGAGAGTAATTGAGTTAGTCATGGCATACCTGATGGTTATTGCTAAATCTTCGAGGGGCCACTGTGGGAGGTAAGGTGTCCAACAGTAAGACCAGGTAAGGTCTAGAGACCACATAGCAGATGGTTGAAGTTCAGCATTGGCAAAACCAATGACAGCCTAGGGAGGCCAGGGCACAGGGAGAGCTAGGCCCTGGCTGTACTTGAGCAGCACCGGCCTCAAGGACATCAGCTGTGCATGTCGGCAACAGACACCAGCTCAATGCCCAGGAAGCACTGAAGCCAGCCATCCCTGGTGGGCCTCAAACAGCCGCTTTGCAGCTGGTCCAGAGAACAGCAGGGTAATCTGAGGCCCAGGCACCCAGCTGCCCCCAGGTCACTGGGATGCTCTGTCCACCCACGGACGTCAAGCTATGTTTCTGGAGAAGACACAGAGAAAAGCAAAGCATGGAGGGAGGAGCTGGGTCACTCCCACAAACTGCGGTAGTAGATGGCCCTGGTTCCCAGAGCAGGGATTTGGTTATTGTTTTCTCCCTTCCTAGCTAACGGGGCCAAATCAAATCAGATGCAAAGGGAGCATCACAAGGGCATCTCTATCCGCTCAGTGCTGATGAGGGTTTGCATTCAGTCACTTCAGTCTTCCAGTCTTTCCCTGGAGATGGGAGCAAGGCCGACCTGATTCTTTATTTGTACAATGGCAGTGGCCCATAGAAGTCCTCCAGTGTGTCCCCCTCCATCCAGAGGGGTGAGAAGAGTACAGTAGTGGTTTTTGTTGTTGTTTTCCAAATCATCCCACTATGATCATCTAGAGGCCGAGAAGAAAAAGCTTCTATTTCCTAGAATTGTCATGAATGTGGTTTACAGCATCCCGATGCAGGCAAGATACTTCGAGAGAGAAACAAACAAACAAACAGAGAGAGAGAGAGAGGAAGGAAGGAAGGAAGGAAGGAAGGAAGGAAGGAAGGAAGGAAGGAAATTTGCACTCTGTTTCACAAAAAGCAGTGCTCACATTGACAAGCTTGAAGATCTGTTACCCCAGAAAGCTGTGAACTCTTGCAAGCGGCCCAGAGAGGAGCATCATGAGAAAGCAGTCAGCTTATATATCTTCCAGCATAGAATTTCAAGTCCTAAACCGAGTGACCGGGAGGAAACACTCCTCCTCAGGAACTTGGGTCCCCTGTAACACAGCGTCCTTTCTTGAGCTGGCACAGCTGGCCTGAGAGAGGCAGGCAGGAACCAGGCACTTCAAGGTGGGGCAGGATTCCTCCCAGTCCCAACTAGCTTTCCCTCTACACTGCTATCCACACTGAAGTACTTACCCCTCCATCCTGATTGCCTCTGGCTTCTCAAAGATTATGAGTGCATGTTTCTCGAGGAAGGTCAAAAGTATCTCCAGCTATTGGCTTGTATCTTGTTCTCTGAAAACAGAGTTTCTCTTGCAGCCATTCTGCCAGCCTGGCTGCTAGGCAACACCAGTAATCCCCGTCTCATCTCCTTTCAGCACCCAGAGCCACCTCGGCATTTTATGTGGGTGCTGAGGATCCGAACTTAGGTCCTTAGACTTACATTTGGAGAATGCTCACCCACTGAGCCATTTTGTCGCCCTCTTGCTTTGTCCTTGTGATTAAATTCTAACCGCTTCAAAAAAAAAAAAACAAAAAAAAACAAAAAAACAAACAAACAAACAAAAAAAAACCACTAAGGATCAGTAAGAGTGAATATAATTTTATGAGACTCTTTTGTGTGTTGTCAATGTCCTGCCTAGAGATATTAGAAAGTAAAAGGGTATGCTTGCACACATGTATCCAGACAAGCTGGACCATCATACCAGACACACTCATGAGGAATTCACATATGGAAGGTGGGGGGAACCATCAACATCTAACCAGAGGAAACAATTTCAATGTATCCCCAGGCTTCCCATGGCTGATGTTCACAAGGAATGGTGCCAACCCCCACTCTCTTGGCGGACAGACTGTGCTAACTTCAAGCCTGCTGGGAGGGTGAAGTTGTTTTCTTAGCTTTGAAAGAGGTTTGCTCCAAGATGTTTGTATTATTTCAATGCTGTTTTTCCTATGGAGCAGGGTTAGTGGGGCTGGGGTGGGAAGTTCTTTCCTTGTTCCTGATATTTTCCAGAGATCAAAATTAAAACACAATGTGCCAAGAGTAATCAGCAAGCTTTCAGAAGAATTGCATGTACTTTTGCTTTCTATAAAAATCCACGTGACACGTCTTTAACCTTTAATTATATGCAGTGGTACACACACCAGAGAGCTGGAGATTTAGGTTGCAGCAGAGGTATGTTTCCTATGCCTTCTGCACATCTAGCAAGTATTATTCTCAAGATTCATCAGCACCAGTATTTTTTAATGGGCTCATTTATACTGGTTCTGAGGAGTTAAAAGAAGTAAATTTTTGTCTTAAGAAGTGGGGCTGGTGAGGTGACTCAGTGGAAAAACAACAACAACAACAACAACAACAACAAAACTCTGGCCACCAAGCCTGATGACCTGAGTTCAATTCCCGAGTCCTACATGGCTAAAGGAGAGAACTGACTCTTAAAGGTTGTCATCTGGTCCTCTGACCTTCAGCATGCCTGCTGTGGCACCAGTGTGCTTTACATATCACATATACACGCATGCACATGCACGCGCGCGCGTGTGCGCGCGCGCACACACACATAATTAGATAAGATTCTGTGTGATGGTCATAACATAGACATAGAATTTTACGGTTTTGATTATCTATGTATCCATCCACATAGTCCTGAAGCAGTAAGGTTTCATTGCGATGTCAGCCATGAAGGCAGGTCCAGAAGACAGTGCCCTTCGGGAAGCTTCCAGTCTAGAAAGACGATGTATGTCCAGAGGAGGAAATATAGACTAGTAGGTGATGCCCAAGGACATGCCTGTCAGGTTTTTTTGTTGTTGTTCGTTTTTTGTTTTTGTTTGTTTGTTTAGTATAAAGGAACAGTGTGGCGCTCACCCAAGTCATGTCACACGAGGATCGCAGAAATCAGTCCCTCTGGGAAGTGGGGCCATGTGTCTGAATGGCACAGGGTCCCGTACTCTTTTCTTGGTGCTTCATTTCACAGATGGCACATTTCTCTGTACTTCTGCTTCGTGGTCTTCAGATCTCCACGATCCTCTCTCTGTTCCAGAACCTTCTCTGCCACAGGGCTGCACCCAGGCACTGGCTGCTGCTGGCTGCCGTGGAAGACAGGAATAATCTTCTCCCTCAGCTTCTCTGATTCTCCCATAATGGGTGCATCTTTTATTTTGGGGGGGTTATAACTATATTGAATTGGAATAGTCAACTTTCCACTGCTGAAATAGCCCTACATTCTTTCCAGAAGAGTCCCACTTCCTTACTCTGCATTATCTCTTTCTTATTTTGATGGACTCAATTTGCTGGTGTTTTGTTGTGAGTTTTTGTGCCTGTATTCAAGAGATCATTGACCCACAACTTTTGTGTATATTGTTCCTACCATGATGGTGTCTGAAATTCTGGGTCTAAGTGACTTGGGAAGTAGTAAATCCAGTTTTATATTCTGAAAGAGTAGGTGCTATTTCTTTCTTAGATATTTGGGAGAATTTAGTAGTGAAAGCATCTGGACTCAGAACTTCTCTTGTTAAGATGTTAAGATATTAATTGACTCAGTTAATAGGTCTAGGACTTCTCCAATAATGCTTCCTTCCTTTATGGGCTTAGTATCCATTAGGAACCTTGTCCATTTCATCTAAGCTATGCAGTGTGTGACATTTGTTAAGGCAGGATCTCACGCAGTCCAGACTCAATATGTATCCAAGGCAAACCTCACACTCTTTATCCTTCTCACTCTACATAGAGTTCCAGGACAGTGAGAGCAACATAGAGAGTTCCTTTCAAAAAAAAAAAAAAAAACAAAAAAAAAAAAACCAAACCAAACAAACAAACAAAACCCCAAGAACAAATGGGGCAGAGCAAAGGAAGAGAAGTGGGAGGGGCGGTCCCTAAAGCCATGGATATATGAAAGCCCTTATGAGAACCCGTTACTTTGTAAGCTAATTTGGATACATAATTTTTTTAGAAAAAAAAATATGATCATATGCTTTATGCCTTGATGACTTACAAAACAAGCTTTCATTTTGTCAATACTCTCTGCTGTGTGGTGTTTTCAATTCCCTGGCTGGTGTTCCTATCTATATCATTTCCGTCCTTTGCATCATTTGGGTTTATTAGCTCCTGCTTTTCAAATTTCTAACCTAAGAATGACTCCCCCCCCCCCGCCTTCCTGACTCTCTCTTTATTTCTTTCTTCTTGTCTTTCCTGCCAGGATTTGCTCTAGACATAGCTCTAGATGGCCTGACACCCTAGAACTTGTCTCAGCATCCCGAGTGCTGGGGTTAAGATGTGCACTACACACCTGGCTCCCCTTTTTCTGATATAAGTTTGTTTTCAATGCTATACATTTCCCTCGGGGTGTTGCCTTTGCATATTCTGAAAGTGTTTGATTTTTTCATTTGCTTTAAAGTATTTTAAAATCTTTCCTTTTTTCCTGTGATACAAGGGACTATGCTGCTTAAATTATAAATATCTAGTAGTTTGGATATTTTCTAATTGATTTTATTGTTATAAGATATATTTTAAATTTCGTATTTATTTCATCTTACTTATTTATTTAAGGAAATAGGTTTCTATGATTTATTTATTTTCATTTTATGTGCATTGGTGTTTTACCTGCACGTATGTCTGTATGAGGGCATCTGACCACTGGAACTGGAGTCACAGACAGTTGTGAGCCTCCATGTGGGTGCTGGGAACTTAACCCAGGACCTTTGGCTGGGAGGCCATCAGTCACAACCACCAAGCATTTCTCCAGCTCTTTACATTTATTTCATTAAAAAAATCATTTTCTTCTATGAGTGTGGTTATGTGCACGTGAGTGCAGGTACTACAGAGCTACGGAGGTATCAGAAACCCCTTAGGTAGTTATAAGCTGTTGAATGTGGGTGGTGGGCCCTAGGAGCCAAACCGGTTCTCTGGAAGAGCTATACTTGCTTATAAAGGCTGAACCATCTCCCCAACCCCTTACTTACTCATTATTGATTTGTTTGTTTGTTCTCCTGACCAATTTCCCCTCCCAACATCCCTCCCATACAAACCCTACCCCCCTACTTCACCAGGTCCACTCCTTCATTTCTTCAAGCAGGACCAGGAATATCATGCCAGCCCCTTATTTAAATGATACAAAATATCTGTATTTTATTAATGTGTTCTGTTGAATTCTCCCCTTTTATTTTTTATTTTACTTTTTAAAATATTTATTTATTTATTATGTATACAGTATTCAGAAGAGAGTACTAGATGTCATTATAGAAGGTTGTGAGCCACCATGTGGATGCTGGGAATCGAACTCAGGTCTTCCGGAAGAAAAGTCAGTGCTCTCAACTTTGCTGAGACAAGTTCTAGAGAGTCTGAGCCATCTCTCCAGCCCCATTCTCCCCTTTTAAAAATGAGTTTGCTTCATTTTTATATTCCATCTGCATTAGTTCACTCTGCTTCAGGGTTCACAGCATAAATAAACCACTGCAGTCCACATCTCACGGCTCAGATCCACCACTCAGCAATCCTTAGGTCCCAGATCAAGATGCTCAGGGAAGTTTCTGATTGCATTAGTTGAGCCTGGTCCAGTCTGCTGTGACCACATTGAACTAACATGACCCCTGAGTAAATTTGTGAATAAAAACTGTTTAGACAGTATACCCTTCTGACCAGCTAGCATCCCAAATTTTAGCATACTTATTCCAACTTCTGCTGGATTTCATCATTTAAAGAAGTCTTAAAGTGAAATGGGATGCAGGACTTTCTTTTTTTTTTTTCTCTCTTCTTTATTTTGTATTTATCAAAAAAAAAACA